>JABCKT010000063.1:0-86332 GCA_018858115.1 Tephrocybe rancida
CCAAGTACGTTGACTGATTCCTTCCGTCGTTACACTCAAATCTCGCCGACGTACATTTTTATTTTGTCGGGGTGATTGAGTTTCTCGAGAGTCGATTGCAGAAAGAAACAAGTCACATGATCGCGTTGAGGCCTGATTCGGAGCTCGCGGCCGGAGTCCTTCCGAGTCTTCAGATTCTTGACTCTTTCTCTTCAAAACTGCAGCTGTCCTCTCATAGTGTTATCTGTTGGACTTCCTACTGAATCGCCTTGTAGAGCCATACAAATGCGCTTGAAGCTTGTCGGGATCACACGTGCACCCACCAATACACATTTTCCGGTGCATAGGCCGAAAACTCCGCCCGCCTCCCCATTCTCCGTACGTTACCTCGCAGCTTCTAAAGAACGAGAAACACACTGGACCACCATAACAGGGTGAAAATTTGACCACATCCCCGATGCGCGCAAACCCCAGTCCGAGTCCTTCCCATGCTCGTCGTGCAGGCAGGTGCTGCTTTTGCGTTCGTGCTTCTTCTGTTGCCCGTACTATTAGTGGAGTTTAACGTGTCCCTGCAGTGGGAGCATCCGCCAGCCCGTTCCCGCCGACTTGCCCATCTGCCAGGATATCGAAGCCCCTTTCCTCAAAGGGGCGATGATTAAACGCTGGGGCGACGCAACGACTGATGGGTGGGCTACCAGTATCCTCAAAAATATGGAGTACGATTTCTGGAAACTCTCAACGTCGGCGAAATCGTTGATCGAGAATAAGGACATGTGCGTCTTTGCCCTCTGTGCGTCTGCTCGACTCTTTTCCCGTCTACTGATGGATTCGAGGGCAGTGTGTCCGAGATACTCAACAGCTACTCCAATGAGGCCCGTTTTCGCTTGATTATGTATCAGCTGTACGTCGTGCTCCTTCTCTCCATGTACAAGGCGCTTACTATGTGGCGTGGTAGATTATGAGGCAGGGCTCATTCATCCAAAAAATAGGGGACCTACGATGGACGGACTCCCAAATGGTTCTGGGGGACTGATGATTGGTGTTGTATTCGACCATGCGATTGCACGGTACCACACATATGTTTCCCTCCCTCTATGCCAGTTGTCCTTCGTATTGGGGGTGATTTCGCTGTAGGTTCTTGGATCTGCTGACGGTCCCGCCGGGGACATTACATGTCCCAACGCTTGATCTTGACCTTGCGTGCATGCGCATCAGCATATGGGATAGCAGTGTCATCGGGATTGTATGAGGTTTGTTGAGAGGTATATTGCCCAGTACGTGCCGCTTCCCCTCATGTTATTGCTTGTCAGCTTAGCTCATGCTGCACAGCAACAACAGAGTCGAAGAACGCAAGCTCTCAGTGTCCTTCGACCCGACCTACCATGCCTGAGAGGTACTCACATTTCACATCCTTTCCCCATTTCACTCTTGCATACATTTCCAGGCCCACTTCAACGTCCCCTACACACACCGCGGCTGTCCCCTCCCCGGAACAACCTTCCCCCAATGCCTCGCACACCTCCGCCACACCTTCCACCTATAGCCCCAACGCCTCACTCCCATCCCTCCACGCCAACGCTGCGGGAAGACCTCCACGCGTCCACGCATGCCTCCACGCGTCCACGCATGCCTCCACGCGTCCACGCATGCCTCCACGCGTCCACGCATGCCTCCAAGAACGACACCATCGTCTACCTCGATGTTGAGAAGTAGGCGATGGATCTGTCACAGACCGCGAGACGGGCCAAGGTTTTGAAGCGTGTGGGGGGCTCGAATCCTAAAGGGGGTAAATTGGACGTGAAGGCGACGCCAGATGGGTACGGGCGCGTGTGGGATACCAACGACATATTATGGGAACAATGGATACGGTGCGCATGGGGTGTGTGTGTTGTGTTTGGGCACTGACAGTGGGATCGCGGCGTGTGTGCCGGTTCCTGGGCCGTATAAAAGTTTGGGGGCATCGGGTTGTGAGTTTTTTGGCGTCGACATAAGGATCTAAGGGTGGTAATTCCTTTACAGGGACTGGCGGTCGAGGCCGAGGCCGAGGCACTAGTGGAGGTAGCAGAGGGGGAGGGGGGGGACGTTCTGGACGTGAGTGTGGCACCGCGGGCTGTGTACACGTTCGCGAGCTGCGAGATGTCAAGTGTTCGAAGGATATGAAAGAGAAACTAAAACTTCGAACTCTTGACACTCGCTTTGAAAGCGCTCGATTGAACCTTGTCTCCGCAGGCTCTGACTCGGTTCAATAGCCCCTCCCAGAATTCCCCATGGCTTCAATAGATTAGACATCTCCAATGGTGCCAACAACCGCGTGAAGTCTACTGTCAGTGATGTTACTAAGAACAAAGCTGATTTCCATGTTATCTCTTGGGATGACACCAAACTCTTCGGATGTATTCAGAATGTGTTCGCCCTCGCCCCTGCCAACGTACAATTCTTCGCTGGTGAGCACATGCGCAATCTCATCGCCGATCCTGAAACCCCCGCCTCCGTGCGCGTCAACTTTGACCGCCCATTCGTCACCCCTCCCAAAGTCGTCGTCTTCTTTAACCATCTCGATTTCGAAAATGACACACACTGGCGTCTCACAACCAGCGCCACAGCCATCGATGCGACGGGCTTCACGTTCAACATCGTTACCTGGCATGACACAGTCCTCTACGCCACGCAGGCCGGCTGGATTACATATCCCGAGGATATCACGCACATCTACAGCACATCCGTCAACACCCGTGATCTGCACCCTTGGGATAAACCGCAGGCCACGCAGAGCCCATCGATCATGTTTGGAGACGTAGGGTTCTGCATGGTCCCAGATGTCTTTGTCGCGTTGAACACAATCGACATTGACCCCGAGGCCAATCTTCGTGTAGTGGCCTACGTCGACAACGTCAGACAGGAGGGATTGACTTGGCACATCGATGCTTAGGACAACACCGTCCTTTATTCTGCCTGTGTAAGCATTATTACATTTAACGAATTTGTAGGTCATATCTTCGCTCTGCTGGAATGATATTCTCATACCCCATATGAGCAGCACTAGCCTACTCATCTCACTCGACTCTCAAATTTTTCAAAACATGATTCCGTATTAGCCATGGATATACTGGCCAAGTATTCAAAAGGGTGCGATGTCGGCTGGAGCTGGATACTGGAAGTGTCTGGAGGTCGAACCGAACATCTATGACTCTGATTCTATCCTGCGTGGGGAGATTGGGCTAAATGAGCTCTTGATTGGAATTTGACGAGTCTGAAAGAATGTGTAAATCAACACATAACTCAAGAATTAACGAACAGGACCACATTCTACCAGCATTCCAACATTCTGCAACTCAAGTTTGGGCCAAGACACTATATCCCCGTCGTGCCCGGTTTTCCCAGAAAAAATTTGAACAACTCGGCGTAGTGTGGCCCTAATAATACAGCCAAGTCTTACGTTCGTGGATCGATATGACGGGAGTTTTACGAGAGTTAGAAAATGAGGTGGAATCAATATGCTAGCTAATACATAGACAGAGGTCGGACGGCTTTCTTTTCATCAGGGCCAGTCGGGAAGACAGCAGAGACTACACAGGTACCTTTATAGCGTTTGGCAGTAAGAACACGAGGAATGTATGAAAACAATTGCGTGTATCATGATGGATAAGATGTAGCTAAAGCTGTGGCCAGCGCGATGCTTCGCGGGTAGGAACTAACATATATCATAAGTGAACGAAACAAGTATCATATCCTGACAGAGTTGGTACGGCTACTAGATTGACTGGTTAAAGAAGGTTGGCTCCTCCTCCCGAGTCTCCTGGGGCAGCGTGATATTCCATTCCTTGATCTGCTGGTGGAAAGGAACGGGCGTTGGATTCGTCTCGGCCAGCTCATCAGTTCGTGCGTTCGAAAGAGTGACAACATCGACCAGCGCTCGCTGGATCTGCGTGTACACCATCATCTCCGAGAACCGTTGTTTAGGATGAGGTACGTCTTGGAACCAATAGTGTCTGGAGAACATAACGTACGGCGTCTTCACGCCCCATTTGCTTTCAATAGTCCGATCGCGGGCCTCCTGATTCTGTCCCGATGCTTCAAGACTCCAACCCGTACTGTTCATCTGGGGAAGGTCGCCGGCATTTTCACGGACCCATACCTAGGGAAAAGAGTATTAAACGTAAGACTCGTGCACAAGTGGGAGGCATACCTTGTTAAGATTTGCCCATGTTGCATAATCGTTTACCCAAACTTCGTTGACATAGGATTCCCTGCCCAGTCGGATCTCCCAATCGCGGAAGAATCGGGCGCTATAGACAGGGGTCGAGATAATGAGAAGAGGGCTCCATAATAAAAAATGCAACTCACATTTTAATATCATCAGTAACGTAGAGACAGTAGCCCCAACGATAACCGAACTCTGTATCGATCATGCCCTCTTTTAGAACATTGACTCGCTTGATCCAGTCCGTACTCAGCCCACTGTATCCAATAAGTTTACGTTGAGGCGGGTCTGATGGGTTTGAGCGGATAGTGAGGTTCTTGACACGATGCCAGTGGCTAATGCCTTCTTGATAGAGGTCCCATGTCACGCCTTGCTTATCGAGGCAAAGCTTGAAGGTGACAGCTGACGATAACTGAGTCTATATCATGACTATGCGGGCACGGATTTAGTCACCTGCTTCGATCCTGACACAGTTGTTGAAGGCCTCGTCTTCAAAATGTATCTGTATGTGACCATTAATCATCAAAAGATCGATATGTGTGAAACCATACCATATCCATGGGATCACTTTGAGAATATCCTATGATCCTTCGGAACTGAGTTGTCTTTGATTCTAGGCAGCCGCATGATTAGTACGGTAGATGGAAAACATCACCTACGCTTACCATCTACAACTTCGTCGTATTTCACCAAATGAATGATTGACCACTCTTTGTCGTCGGCCGGGTTGATGGTGTTGAAGTAATACAGCGCCCGGTCGGACCTAGGAGAGATGAGCTGGAGCCAGTAAGGATTGATGTGATGTCATTACAAGGCTTTATTCGTGCGCGCAACGATCGCCAGCTGTGCACCGTTCTTCAAAACGTCGTTGATAATCCTCGAGATGTCGCCAAACACTTTGATCGACACTTTGTTATCACTGGAGAGTTCGATACGATTATCAATGGGGGGGAAATGCCCTTGAAACAAACAGTACTGACGACACGTCCCCAATTGTGAAAGGGTCAACGCGATACATGTTGTCCTCGAGTTTGGGTGCAGCGCCAGGTCCTTTGCCCCAGACTCCGTTCGTCGTCACATTTTGCCATAAAGTCCAGCTATTAGCGACAAATATGTCAGAGAAAGTTTCTATCAATCGATCTGGGTCACTGACTCTGTGTCGAAAGCAACGACTTTCGGAAAAGCCATGTCGTCGATAGAGTGGTGTGTACAGGCGAGACGAAGAGAGGGATTAAATGCACCCTTCCCTGATAAACCTTGTGAAGGCGGCCGTTCTAGGTAATGTAAATATGGGATGACCTAAAAACTCAGTGAGAACTACATACGGAGGTGAAGGACTTCTCTCGTCACGGTGTTGACATTCGATGTGAAGGGTCTTTTCCTGCTATCCAATCTGGGTTACTTCAATTCGTGGCGGCCATGGTTTATTGTTCATTCGTGAAGACATGCACATGTAAACTCGCAATTCTTCAAGTCCCGGATACGCACTTGGGCCACTAACCGACTCAGATTCGCCAACTCCATCTGACTGGATCGTGTTGACCTATCTGGTAGTGCACCACCAGCGAAGTTTTGCATTGTGGCTAGTACATTGGCAGTTACTCCAGATCTCATTAGTGTGGAAGTGAGAATGGTGGGGAAGATAAGGTTTGACACCCCGAGATTGCCCCGAGGAGAACAGGACGACTAGAAACACGTCATAAAAACTTGAGCTCCATACGGCACAGGGTGATAGCTAGGCTTATATTGATCTCCGGTCCACGAGGCTGTCCACGAATTTCTGGACAGCCAGTATGTGGCGACGGTGATGTCAGAAACCAGGATGATTGTTCGGGACTTGTGCAGTGATCTGGTATCTGTGACGTTCTCTCGGAAGACATCGAACATTTGGGTTACCTGTGGGTGATTGAGAGACTTCCCAGTCATCAAAATTCAAGCGTCTTACCTGAACGGATTGGGGTTGAGAAAATTGCGAATTTGGAGTGTTCGTTGTTCAGAAAGACTGTGGAGTCGGATGGGTGGCACATGACGAGAACGTGGCTGGAGGCTGCCAGGTTGCGGAGGATAGAGGTGCAAGAAGATGGCCGAACCGGCGAAGTTCAAACGTAGCCTTGACGCGATCATGTGATGATGCGGTCCCTTCTGGTTCGGGGCATTCGGCCGCTACCTCTCCAAGTAAAAACTTGCGCTCCTCACTAAGTACATCGCATCGACAAAACACTCGCCATGCAGAGCCTGTCATCTCTCTCAACTCCTGCGCTTTTTCTTCAGGATTCACCAGGCGCGTAGTTACTTGAACATGGTATTTATTGCACCAACAATATTTCCTATGTAACAAGCTGATTCCTGGAAGCGAGGGTTCATCCACTGACGCGAGATGGTCATTCACAAATGTTAGCTGAACGTTGAAGAAAATCGGAAGTAAGTATTCAATATGTACCGCTATTTCTTGCATCGCAGAAAGAAACAAGCTAGTACGGAAGTCACAATTCAAGAACGAGGTGAAAGCAACGGGCTAACCCACTACGAAGCGTCAGGAAAGACATATCCAAAGATGAAACGAGTGACATACGTCTTCATGGCGAATCCATTCAGGGATTGAACGCGATGATTGTAGCACCGGCAGAATAAAGCACCGTATCACTCCAGGAATCGATGTGCCACGTTAACCCCTGCTGGGATACGTCATCAACGTACGCTCTGACCCGGAGATTGGCCTTATTATCTATATCAATCGAGTTCAAGGCAACAAAGACATCGGGCTTCTTCCAGAATTCGATATCCTGGAACGTGATCGCCTTGCTCTGCGTGGCCTGCGGCTGGTTAGAGGGGCGCACTTCCTGTGTGTTGACGGACGTGCTGAAGATGTGCGTCTCGTCTTCAGGAGATGCGATCCATCCCACTTGTGCAGAGTAAAGGATGGTATCTCCCCACGTCTCGATGTGGAGCGTGAATCCGTTTACATCGATATCTGTGGCGCTTGTCTTGAAGCGCCAGCCTTTGTTCTTGTCGAGGTCGAGAGAATTAGGGAGGGCGACGACTTTGGAAGGGGTTGAGAAGGGGCGGTCGAACTCGACACGCACGGTGGAGGGTCGTTTGGGCTGACGAGGAGATTGCGCATATGTTCACCCGCGAGGTACTGCAAGTTTCCAGGCGCGATGGCGAATACATCGTCGATGGCACTATAGAGGGTGGTGGCATCCCAGGCAACGACGTGGACATCAGTCCACTCCCTCGTGAAGTACATCATCGTCGATTTAAAGCGAATATTGGCGTCTTTCGAGATGTCTAATTCACGGAAGCCATTGGCAAGGCGTGGACGGGCAACGAATGGTTGAGGGAAGTTTACGGTGCCCTGTGTGTCGACCTGTGGTTGATCGATAGGGTGGGCAGTACGAGTGTCGAACTGGAAGAACGAAGGCATTGCTGCTAGCTACTACGAAGCAAGGTAATGTGTGAAGGCTGCAGGTGAAGGAAGACCTAATATCTTCCAAGAGCTTTGGGAACAATTGTTGTCGAAGTACCTCCTTTTGAGATGGTCATTGTCATCGCGATGACCCATTTTTCAGAGCCATTTTCATCTAGTTCTTGTTGAAACCGGTCAGGTGGCATGTTACATGAAAGACAGCGGTCTTGCGTAATGATTGGAACAGGGACCTTTACGGCGATGCCAAAGGCCGGGCCTCCATTGAGCGTGAGCCAAGCGTGGGCATTCTCCTTTGAGATTGGCAGGAACTTGGACCCGACTTCAAGTTGTAGGAATTCGGTTGTGGTCTGGATAAGGTTCGAGAAATAAGTATTCTAGAAGTTGCCTAGATAATCATGACATACCGCCGCAGGTCAAGATGTGACGTTTGTACGTTCTTGAATTTAGTCCTGGTTAGTTCAGAATGTAAGTAAAGAGAATGAACTACTTGAAAACGAGGCCGGCTTGATGAGCCTGAGCTCCTGGTTGCTTTACGTGAAATTCATGCTTGTCCAGTTTGAATACAAAGTCGCCCCGATGCTTGAAGCAATGTCTCATCCTAGCGGCCACCAGAAGTTCTGGTCACAAATGAAGGTCAGGTAGCAAAGAATCGTTGATATTGAACAGATCCATGAACTGAATCACGATGGTGAGATGAGAAGACTACATTGGGATCGGAGTTCGGCCGATCACCGGGCCTGTGGGTATGCGTTGAACACCCACCAACGAACTAAGTATCAACTTACTGAGTCGATATGCACTTTCAGGTTGCTACCCGATCTTGCTCTTACCGTTTACGTCCAGATCATACCTACGCTTCAAAGCGCTAAAGTGGAGCACATCGCTCGGCGCGCCATGCCTTCCTATTTGCACCTTCATTCGAGGGACATTCTCGCCTATTGCAGAACTTCTGAGCCACATAGAGTCTGACAACGGAACATTTGTATCCTCTGGAGGAGCCGTCAAGGTCAAGCTCTTTGGAGAATCCATGGGAACATCCTACAGGGGCTCAGAATAGCATGGATTAGGACGGACAAGGATGCGGAGATCATCACCGCTTTCTCTTCGACGTTTCCCCCTGTGGAAAGAACGTCAGTACTCATCTCCTTTCGGAATAGCGGCGAGTATGAGTCCCGGTTTCCAACTAGGACCTTCAACTGAGTTATATAGGCAAATCCGAAGCCGATACAACATGCCGTCTGCCCAATCATCTTGCCTGTCATGAGAGCCGACCTTCTCTTCCTGACGATAACACTATTTTTCACTCTCGGCTTCAGCGCTGCCGTCGTTGACCGCCACGTCCCTAAACATGATCCTTCGCCCCTGCCTTCCCACCTTCATTCCCCAACCACTTTCTACCGTGCCGTCACAGGTGACCAAGTAGCTTTTGCGCCAGATACATACCCCATTGGCAAAGCTCCAACGGGTCACAGGAACACGACGGGAGATTTCTCTCAGATTGGAGCTATGTATGTTTTTGCGGTGAGAGAATGAGCCCAACTCGGAGTTCACCGCATCTACTTACCAACATCAACTCGACATCTCAGGATCGCGAAAGAGCGGTGATGTACGGCTCTTGCTTCGCAAAATTACACCCGACATACAAACAGTGGTACCTAGTCGGGCTTTCATACACACCCAACGAGAAGTTGAAAATCAAGACGTCAGTTGTTGAAGTCATAAGGCTCAGTGTCACGTTGCTGACGATGGCGTTCGACCAGGTTCCATGTGGCGGATAGAGAGTGGAAACTGGTGAGTGCCATAACTATTTTCTCGACCTCTTGAGTCCGTCTCATGCCCCGGCAACTCTTTATACAACAGTTCATCCGGAACAACTATACGCACAAGCGCCCGCAGCACGACTACAACATCGTCGAAGGGGCCTATTCGTATGGCGGTAAGTTTTCGCTTCCTTATGGATACCAGAGTTGTCTCATCATTTACTGCAGCCGACGGAACGGACCAGGTGGAGGTTTGGCTCGATCCAGTGACTGGAGAACTGCTTTGGCAAGCCGCGTTCATCGGCCAGGGTGCCTTACACACTCTCGCAGTGGAGGAACTTTCCCTTTATGGAGCCACGGTAAGTGAAATTTGTTGACACCCCAGGTCTTCTTTTGACTTCAGAGAATTCAGGATGACCCTGATCTACCGGAACACGTTTTTTCTTCTGACCGTGAGTGACTCCAATGTTACCGCTCAGCTCGGTTCATCAATTTCCTCGTACAGTCTGGCCTGGTGTCGAGCAGCATTTCCTGGAGAGTTTGATACTGTCAGAATGTATGCAGACTGCTCCGACTACTGGTATTGTGACTCCGTAAAATGCTCTGGTCGAGGAACGCGATAGACCCTGGATTGAGTATGATGGTTCACTTTGCTTCTGGAAATCTATGAAAGGGCGATTCAATATTGCCACTCTTCATGGTGACCTCATTCTTTGTACGCTGACAGGCTGTATTCTTCAAAAATGATCTTCGCTCTTCGTTTAACACTTGAGACGTAGTTCCAGAACCTGTGATAACGCCATCCCGGTGAGTAAAATGCCTGCTCTTGGATAGGCAATGATTATTCAAGTCGTCAGAGACTCGGGTGAAGTTATTACTAAAGTTGTTGAAGGGAAGGCTGTCGAAGCTAGCATAGTAAGGGCTCATGAGAAATGGGAAAGCGATGATGACATGGTCAAGTCAAAATACTCACTTATTAACGTTAAAGCTATTGTTCGGGCTAAAATGCTCTACATTGGTTAGGGTTTCGCAGCATAACACTCAACGCTCAAGGGCTCACCTTTCACAGACTAGATGGATAACACCAAGCCTAGGCCACCATAAGTTATTTCTTCTCCGTCTCATGCCCGTCCTCTCACGTCGTTCCCAATTGGCCCCCTTCCCGTGTCTTGCATTGCTCCCCCGGCAGGTGTCAAACCCTAGTCTCCTAATGACATCCGGAGTGAGTGAAATGCCTGTTCTGCTAGACAGACCAAATTAGTCAGAGTATCAGAAGGAGTTGTTGAAGGCTGTCGAAGCTGATCTCGTGAGGACTTTGAGAAATGCGAAATCGATAATCACCCGGCCTAGCCAAAGTATTTACTTACTTCTGAAGTTGAACTGCTCTTACAAGTTACATGGATTAGTTTTTCACAGTTTTAAATGATCAACTCTCAAGCACTCGCTTTTGAACTGTCAATACCGGGCGGGTAGCCTACCATAAGTTATTCCTCCGCCTCGTTCTACAGTCTCCTGCATATCCTCTCACGTCCGTCCCGATTTGGGTCGCTGCCGTGTCGACTTCCATTCACTGTTCAGGTGTTCAATTCCTCGAGGCGTCAAGTTTTCAAACCCTATATCCTTCACTTATTTTCGTGTTCACCTATGACATTTGGAGTGAGTAAAATACCTGCTCTCTTCAAGGGCGAATTCTCGAAGGCCGGATGATGGGAGAACCAGAAGACGAACATCAACTAACAATGATCAATAACGTGTTTCTTCGACTTCCATCACCAAATTTGATCACCAAATTCGATAGATGGTGAGATCTCTAGTATTATTGATCCTCGGGCATGGAATTTGACCGCCTATATATAGCTCCGTGTAGCACTTGTGATTCTCATGACGAAACCAGCTGTAAGTATTCGGGAGTCTATCGCAAAATCCAACGCAGCCCGGCCAATAATTCGCTCGGTACGTTGATTTGTTGATGGAAGAACTGAACACTCCTCACATCTAACGCAGCAAAATCAGTAACACACCTCCTGTACAGCACGGGCCGCCCGTTTCGACATGTACCGTAGCCTGAAAATGCATTATTTATACACCAATCTCTCCTTCGCCATGGATGGCGACCTAGCAGACTTTCTTCACACCTAAAACCCAATCAGAATGCAATGCAATGCTGACAATCTGCCACCCTCATCCATAATAATATCACATTTATTGCAATCATTGCCAATCAAATAGTCACTTTTCAAAATCTGACTTGGCGCTATATTCCCTTGCAAGGTCATCTACAATACTAGTATACATTTTATATATCGTAGGTGATTACAGGACATTTCAAGGCCCTTGCAATAACCGCGCCAAATCACCAGTGATGACCTGGGACCTGACGACATTCATGACGTTTAAACTCAGATTTCACCTTGAATCTGGAAGACGTGCTCAACGGTCTGATGGTGGCGGGGACCTTGGGCACATCTTAGCAGTTTGCTTGCTTGGAGAGGAAGAGAGGTAAGGTTCAAAGTTTACGAACCTGCTGTAACGTTCAAGGGTTGACAGACGCAGGAAGCCTCACGACAAAGACCATTGATGAGATGCTCACAACGAAACCCGATAAACCGCATCGGCCACAACTTCAAGTTGGCAGCAGCCGTACTAACATTCACTGCATTGAAATATCAACTCTATCTTCGCAACATGGTGCTCAAACCGCCGGAATGCTGCCTATCAGAACCTCGACACCTTTTCAACATCCTCTTGTCTGCCGCCTCTCCCGAGTCCCTCGTAGGCCTATGGTTCACTCTTCAGCTACTATCATCCTGGTGTCGGCACAAGGGCCTCCACGAACCTGCACCATCGTCAGCCCTGACGTCGACTCTGACATGGTCGGTGAAGATACAGCCTTCATTCTCTCTTGACAATCAAGCGGCTGACCATATCTTCCAGACGATCTCTGACCTCCCCCGGATACTCCGATGGAACTCAAGGACGAGGATGTTACGATCAGTGGTAAGTCTACTTCCTACTAGAGTTCTATTGGCAACCTAAGGATACTCATTCAGCCCCGATTGCACCACGTCTTGTCTATGGGGACGCGACCATGACCTCCGGTACAGCCTACACTGACCGTCGTCTTCACAGAGTCTGACCTACCGCTGCCGGACCTCCCTTCGCAACGCTACACACTGAAGCCCCGCAACAACCTTTCGCTCCCTGCAGCCAA
The DNA here is from genome assembly GCA_018858115.1 of Tephrocybe rancida. NCBI lineage: Eukaryota > Fungi > Basidiomycota > Agaricomycetes > Agaricales > Lyophyllaceae > Tephrocybe > Tephrocybe rancida. Next base: position 12,579 of record JABCKT010000063.1, read on the forward strand.
CATCAACTTTCTTCGTGTCGGCCTTCGTGCTCTCCCGCAGCAGCAGCTGCACCCTCCTCGGTTCACCCTTCCCACCACCCAGTCCCTTCACTATGTACATACAGGTAGATAGACGCCGACATAGGGCGAAGCCCTAATGGTATAGGATTTAAAAATAAATAAAAACCCAGCCTCTTCAAGGACTTTCTGCCCCGGGTCAACCCCATGATCAATTATGAGCGAAAAGAGAAGGGGGGTGCACTCGCGGGGGAGCCGCACAGAGTTGAGAGGTTTGATCGGGCCTACACCAGCATTCTCTACAGGCGTAAAAGCGAGAGGAGAAGGAGGAGCTTGGGGTGCAGATTCAATGGGATACGACGCGAAGACGTTGAGGACTGCTGTCGTGGAGGTGATCTCTCTCGCTAATGAACTTGATACCCTTATACATCGTACTCACGCATCTCAATTGTGCACGGAGTCGCACACTGCGGACGACTAGGAAGCCCAACTGTACGCTAGGCATTCTTGTAGGACATCGGAGGAGCGGGCGTCAATGTGGCGCTAATCCAGGCCAGGCTCAACGATGCGCTAGTTATTATTACGGGTCAACCATCGACGGATAAGTTTTGTACGCAGCAAAAAATTCAGTTTGTGGAAATTTTCGGAAGTAAGAACAGCTATTCACAAATGCTGGACGTTAAAGAGAATTGGAAGTAAGTGGGCAACATATGTATAGCTGTGTAAAGGTTTTTCGGGGTCGCAGACTCGACTACGGGAGTTACGGTTCAAGAATGAGGTGAGATCAATGGACTACTAATGAAATACGAAGCATGAGCAACGAGGAAGGCAAAGCTTAACCAAGTGACTTACTTCTGCACAGTCAATTCATTCATGGGTTGAACGCGATGATGCTAGCGCCAGCAGAATAGAGAACAGTATCACTCCAGGAATCGATGTGCCATGTTAACCCCTGCTGGGATACGTCGTCAACGTACGCTCTGACCCGAAGATTGGCCTTGTTATCGATATCAATCGAGTTCAAGGCGACAAAGACATCGGGCTTCTTCCAGAATTCGGCATCCCGGAACGTGATCGCTTTGCTCTGCGTGGCCTGCGGCTGGTTAGAGGGGCGCACTTCCTGTGTGTTGACGGACGTGCTGAAGATGTGCGTCTCGTCCTCAGGATACGCGATCCATCCCACTTGTGCAGAGTAGAGGATGGTGTCTCCCCATGTCTCGATGTGGAGCGTGAATCCGTTCACGTCGATATCTGTGGCGCTTGTCTTGAAGCGCCAGCCCTTGCTCTTGTCGAGGTCAAGAGAGTTAAGGAAGGCGACGACTTTGGGAGGGGTGGGGAAGGGGCGGTCGAACTCGACGCGCACGGTGGCAGGGTCGTTTGGGTTAACGAGCAGATTGCGCATATGTTCACCCGCAAGGTACTGCAAGTTTCCAGGCGCGATGGCGAACACATCGTCGATGGCACTGTAGAGGGTAGTGTCATCCCAGGCAATGACATGGACATCAGTCCACTCCCTCGTGAAATACATCATTGTCGATTTGAAGCGAATATTGGCATCTTTGGAGATGTCTAATTCACGGAAGCCATTGGCAAGACGCGGGCGGGCGACGAATGGCTGAAGGAAGTTGATGGTTCCCTGTGTGTCGACCTGTGGTTGATTAATAGGATGGGTAGTACGAGTGTCGAATTGGTAAAGCGAAGGCATTGTGGCTGCTAGGGAGTACGAAGCAGGGCAAAGTATGGAGGGAGTTGCAGCTGAAGGAAGAACTAATATCTTCCAGGAGGTTCACCACAAATTGGATCTACTTCTTTCTGAGAGGCTGTGAATCAATGACCCCATTTTCATTGAGGTTAGTCAGGTGGCACGGGGCCCATGTTCCGGCATAGAAGACAGTAGCAGTCGATTGGAACAGGAACATTTCCGGCGATATTAAAGAGCCTGGATGCTGCAAGGAGCATGCTTTGCAGAGAACCGGGATCAGGAACGACTCATACAGTCAAAATGCGGTTGTGATGCATATAGATTAGATTCCAGACGCGGATACTTATGCTATGGCCATAGCCGGTTTTTCTCCACCTCGATGAGCATGTTCTGTTCATGGGCCGGTGCTGGCACCCGTTGAAAATAAACAAGGTAGCATATGGAGGTAAATTGTATTTCTGTGAAAATCACTATGGTACAATCTGATATCCTGATTTGGTATGGCATACTTGGAGGTCAATTACAATATCCGACTTTCACTAGGAAGACACTTTGAAGAATTCTGGCTCCTCGGCCTTAGTCACTTCGGGCACCGTGATGTTCCACTCTTGGATTTGGCGATGGAAAGGAACCGGCGTCCGATTCGTCGCGACCAACTCGGCGGTTTTCTCGTTCGTAAGAGTGACAACATCGATCAGGGCCCGGTGGGTCTGCGTGTACACCATCATCTCTGTCATCCGCTGAGGTTGTGGAATAGGCATTCCGGGCATCCAATGGTGTCTGGAGAACATAACATACGGCGCCTTGACACCCCATTTGTTGTCAATGGTGCGATCTCGGGCCTCCTGATTCTGCCCCGATGCTTCAGCAGTCCAGTTCATGTTGTTCATCTGGGGAAGGTCGCCAGAATTTTCGGGGATCCAGACCTAGCCAAAAGGGACATGAGAAATGGTACTCATGGGCAAGTTGTGGACGATACCTTGTTGAGACGAGCCCATACTGCATAATCCCTCACCCAAACTTCGTTGACGTAGGATTCCCTGCCCTCTCGAAGCTCCCAATCGCGGAAGAACTCGGCGCTATAGGGAGGGAGCAAGAGAATGAGAAAGGATTAGTTGGTTGAACGTGGAACTCACATTCCGACGTCGTCAGTAATATAGAGACAGTAGCCCCAGCGGTAAGGGAACAGGGGGTCGACGATTCCCTCTCTCTCGACATTAACTCGATTGATCCAAGCTGTGCTCAACCCACTGTACCCAATGAGTCTACGTTCGGGAGGGGCGGACGGGTTTGCAGGGATAGTGAGGTTCTTGACACGAAGCCAGTGGCTAATGGCTTGTTGATAGATGTCCCAAGTCAAACCTTCCTTATTCAGGCACAGCTTGAAGGTTACGGCTGGCAATAGTTGAGTATACCTCGAGTATGTGGACACAGGATGGATATAGTCACCTGTTTCGATCCTGACCGAGTTGTTGAGGGCCTCGTCGTCAAAATGTAGCTGGATGTAAGCGTTCAGCATCAAATGAAGATCGATATGCGCAAAGCCATACCATATCCATGGGATCGCTCTCAGACCAACCTGTAATCCTTCGGAAGGGCTTCGTCTTTACCTCTGTACAGCCAAATAAACATCGCGACAGGCGGATAACGACAACCACACCTACCATCTACAACTTCGTCGTATTTCACCAAATAGATGATGGACTCCTCTTTGTTGTCCGCCGGGTTGATGGTGTTGAAGTAATACAATGCCCGGTCGGACCTGCGGGAAGATGAGTACCTGCAGGAGCTTGCAATACGTGTGATGTGATACTTACAAAGCTTTATTCGTGCGCGCGACAATTGCGAGCTGGGCACCGTTCTTCAAAACGTCGTTGACAACCCTAGAGACGTCGCCAAAAACTTGGATCGACACATTCTGAGGATTCCTAGAGATGACGATCAATGCAATTAGATCCACTGTGTGGCATCAATAACCTACGATTTGTCTTGAATTGTTTGAGCGTTCACATGGTTCATGTTGTCCTCGAGTATTGCTGCAGCGCCAGGTCCTTTGCCCCATACTCCGTTCGTCGTCACGTTCTGCCATAGAGTCCAGCTAAAAGCGATAAATATATCAGGGGGGCGGTATGTATCCGGCCGATCTCGTCTACTAACTCGGTATCAAATGCAACAACCTTCGGAAAGGCCATGTTGTCGACTGGGTAAGGTGGAAATGCTCGGAAACGCTGAAGATGCTTCGATTGGTAGCTCCTGTTTTGTTTGGAATCGGAGCCGGTTAATCTATCCGAATGTAAAAAGGGGGTGATGAATACTTGACAAAAACTACTCACGGAAATGCGTGCTGGATGCGGCGCGGCGTTGACACTGCATTTTAAACGTCAAAGGTGAGCGGTAAGTTTTCCCGTTTGACCCGATGGATTCTGGAAAACGCCGAGAGTGACTGCTTGACAGCGTGATTGTAACGATGAGCATTTCTCAAAGTGGGCCGCACTTGAGCCACATACCTGATTCGACATCTCCGTTTAGTTCTTCAGCGATATAGACCATAATCAGCATGCACATCTGAAAATGCACCATCACCCTGGATCTGCATCGTGGTCAGTGGAATTATACCGGATCTTAACAAAAGCGGGGTGGAAGCGAAAAGGAGGGGGAAGGAAAGCTTGACGTGTGACTTCTCGAGCAGAACGTGTTAAAGGAAGGCCCTCGAAACTAGAAAAACATCGACCACAGCCTTGTGAGTCCATCAGGAAATTATCAGTTCCTAAGTACCCTCAGAGTTCCTGTCACTGTGCCTTCCAGACCTTCGAATCAACTATGCCCACCACCATTAAATTTGATACAACGAGTGTCCGCCCCATTACCCAGCCAGCGGCTGACACTCATGCCGTTTTGAACTACCCTCGCCCATTTGTTTCCCTTCCCCGACTTGCCCAGGGCTTCAGTAGGCTCGACATCTCCAAAGACGCCAATATCCGTGCCAAGTCTACCGTCAGTAATATCAGCAAGGACAAAGCTGATTTCCATGTCACCTCTTGGTCCGACACCAACCTCTACGCTGCTATCGAGAGCGTGTTCGCTCTCTCGCCCGCCAACATACAGTTCTCCACCGGCGAGCACGTGCGCAACCTCTTGGCCGATCCCAAGAGCCCCGCCTCCGTGCGCGTCAACTTTGACCGCCCCTTCGCCACTCCTCCCAAAGTCGTCGTCTTCTTCAACTATATCGACCTCGCGAAGGGCAAAAACTGGCGCCTTAAGACCAGCGCCACTGCCATCGATGAGACGGGCTTCACGCTCAACATCGAGACGTGGTCAGACACGGTCCTCTACACTGCGCAGGTCGGTTGGGTCGCATATCCCGAGGACATCACGCACATCTTCAGCACATCCGTTAGCACCCGTGATTTGCGCCCCTGGAACCAACCACAGAAGACACAGAGCAAAGCGATCGAGTTCGGGGGTATAGAGTTTTGGAAGAACCCGGATGTCTTCGTCGCGTTGAACGAAATCGACATTGATTACAAGTTCAATCTTCGTGTCGAGGCCTACGTCGATAACGTCAGCCAGGCGGGATTGACCTGGCACATCGATACGTGGAGTGACACCATCCTTTATTCTGCCGGTGCGAGCATCATCGCATTCAACCCATGATGCATGATGATTGGTAAGGAATCATACCTTTACGGTGGCGGTATGATACTTATTCTGACCCCTCGGATCGCACTAGCTTCCTCCAAATGTGATCCACCTCCTGTCTCGCGTTTCCCACTTCGCGCCTGCAGTTTCAAGGAGGTTTGGCTGAATATCTGACCGTGTATGCTACCATGATAGTTCTAGTTCCAAGTTGCGTATATTGAGGGAAACAGCTATAACCAATCTGATCATGTGTTCGCGATCTTGCTGTGTGACTTTCAGTGCGACCTTGATATGTCGTGCACTGATTCGAATGCAGTGCCCCGAGTAGAACAAGTACGCTCACTGTTCATGTAGGACGAATAGCAAATAGTGAGCTGGGCTTCGATTCGTACGCCCAGAGAAACCTGGTATAGTTCAGGATACCAGAGCAGGGAGAAAGAAAGGCCCATGTTTTGGACAATGAAGTTGGACTCAGGCAATGCTAGTCGGCCCTCTGCAGTTTATGTGGCTTACAAATGATGGGTGATGTCGGGTAGATCAGTCAGCTCCAAATACAGTGGACACCGGATCAACGAACATACCATTTCAATCAATTCGACAGGTCATGCGTCACACCGATTTTCGCTTTCCCCGCCAATAAATTTCTTTCGATTTGTCGAGAATTTGGAGACTTGTACAAAATTGATAAGATAACATCTACGCGTCACGCTTTAAAATTTTTGTGGACGCGAAAAAGTTGAGAAAGGAATAACCGAGATTACCTAGTAATGTTTGCTTAGGATCTCAGAATTTGTCCCCTTGAAAGGCCTTCCTTCTCACCAAGGAGCCAACAAAATGGTATTCATTACACCCTGTGGCATATCAATCTACTAAAAATTTCATCATAAGTAGAAACTTTTAGATACGTGATTTGTCGTGTATTTGCTTTAGTGTCGAAACTGGGTGATCACCTCAGTCCCCATTGCGGCGAGCACGTACCCGATCAACTGGGCGCTGGCCCTTTGAATGACAATGAAGAGACGTTGAGGTGCAACATGCAGTGGGCCCGATTTGTGAATGTCGATAGCTTTGGGTCCAGATCTCTGACTAGTTCATTCTACAGAAAGCCACCCCAGGTGTGGCATCGGCTTCATCCATCTCCAAACAAAATGCCAGGCCCTGTGTCTTCAAAGGCCATTACATATGTCACGATGGGAGAAGACGGAGGCATAACAATCACCACAACTACTACGACGATCACCACACCAGTCACAAAAGTCGCCAAGATTCCATTGTAGTGTTCGTATCATGTGCTACAGACAATCTCACGCTTCGTTTCGTTAATTCCAATACAACTAGAGTCCTTTCTCAGATCAAGATATTCGTCATGGGACACAGAGCGGCGTGGTTAGACTCAGACTGAGTGAATTGGTTGTAATAGTCAGTGCGGTGCATCGACCTCTGCATAACAATAATCACTCACCGTTATCGAACCTCCAGGTCTGATTGATACCTTCCCACTTGAGCCACAGAGTAACCAATGTGCCATCTGTGGCGTTGCCATTATTGGTAAGATCGACACTGTACTGGCTTCCGGGAACGGTGATCCTTTTATATGCGTTATCAGGTGTCACTCCCAAATCAATTGAATTCTCGAACACACCTATTGACCGTCTGGTCGATCGCATCGCGAAAGATGTCCCAGGCAAATGCATATGGAACGGCGCGGAGGGGAGTCCCATTCTCAAAGGTTCCCTCCGACACGACTCCTAAAAAAGTCTTGGTCGAGACGTTGCGGAAAGTCCATTGCTTGGTGTCAGCATAATATTGAACTTGCCACTGGGTCATATCCTCCATCAAGATATGCCGAACGAGATGATCTATTGACCTGCCTGTTGGTTAGTTCCACCATGACGTTTCCAGCCAGAGACTACAAAAGAGCGTCAGATGCTGTCAATGAAATCTTTGGATAGGATGACACACTTGAGCCATCTGCGGCGAGATCAAGTACAGTGCCGGACTTAACGTTGGTGAGGATGTAAGTGCCAGGTTGAAGAGACATTGTGGATTGGTTTCTTTTGCTTGCATAGGCGACGACTTTATATATGCATTCCCCCCTGCATTGTGCGTACGGAGTGCAGCTCAAGATGCTCGCACGAGTTGTCAAAGCTCAGGGTTCTGAAGTCGACTGGCAGCGGCAGGGACGGCATCAGGAAGAATGTTCTACCAGGCCTGATGACCTCATCTCGACATCGATGACGATACTACTCCGAATCTCACACATCGTCCTATGGGAGCATGTCATGAGAATCAAAAACTGATGGGAGATGTGCTCTGGTCAATGGTAAAAATGGGGTGAACACACTTACGGAGATGACGAATGTCTTCTGGGTGCTTGGCATAATGTTGACAGTTATCCGGTTTTACCAATCGGTCGAGTTTGTCTGCTTCGTAAGTTTGTATCAGAAGCTAGCGACTTTCGGAACGGTTGGCTAGAGCTTCATGACGGGGTGAAGAAGGGGTGATCCCCGCCTTCTATTGTCACGGTATCATTGCTGATGTGCCTTTCTAGAGCCGATTCTCATTTCTCCCTGTGTTCTTATGCTGAGTGTGCCAGGTCGGGCCAAGATGTAGAACTTCGGTTGTGGGTGCACTCTTAGAAAGGTGATCATGTTCGTGATCGACTTTTTGGCGCAACGCACCCAGCAATAGTAATTTCAATATGAGCTGGCGGCATTTCAGTCCTAGGTTGTCGGATGGCAGAATCATGGCAAATGACGCAATGGTATGGTCCGGTACCAGCCTGTGCCGGGTGGGGCCTGTCACGTGGTAAATATGTCAGCGAGGGGTGCCTTTAAGTTCTACTAGAACTCAACTAGAACTTCTAGTAGAAGTTCTAGGTCAGCAGGGTGTAATTAAGCGAAAGTGATGGAGAAGATGGGCTTTGACGCATAGTATGGAAGGTCATAAGTACTAGAACCAGATGAAGGCGAAATTTCACAAGTCACCATTTCGTTCAAGTTGCTGAGCAAACTTGTGGTCGTTTTGAATCTCCGCTGTGTCAGCCGCAGATCTGCCGCCGGTATGAAAATGGCGGTTGCCGCTTTCAGCGCCGGTGTTTCCAACTCCCGGATAATCTGCTGGGCACGACATTGATGTGGCGCGGGGCCCGTTTGTGCCGTGTCAGTTAATCCGTAAGTTCGGAGTTCGGAAACCCCAGCACTCGGGAGTGGGAGTGCGTGATCCTACCGCAAGTATGGCGTATGCCGCGTACGTACCTCACCGTGTGGTCAACTTCAGGAGGTGGACGATCCTATGTGGATTCTAGAAGCGGATCCATAGATCTGGTTGCGGGGCTCTCGGCAAGACTCCGAGTTACGCAGTCATCCCTGGCGCGTGCCGCCACGCCGCCAATTTTACCAACATCTGACCGTCGTTTGTTTCAACCTTCAGGAGCCCGTAGCTCTATAACCGTTCCTTCAGCACGTTTTGAGCCTGGGAACTCGTCCAAACTACGCATCCCACCTTGGTTCGTAAATTAGAAGTGCATCCACAATGCTCGAGCATTTCTCGGCATGTATAACGTTCATCCGGCTCCAAGGTCACCAGATTGCGTGTACACATTTTGTATTGAGTGACATGTTCATTTTACCAAGGATCACAAAAGTAAAGAAGGCACATGCCGGCTGTGTTGAACGCTAGAGAAAATCGTACGTATACATATGTATTGATGTATGTATAGCATTGAGAAGATTTTCTGTCTAGCAGAACGAGACTACTGGAGTTAGGGAACAACTACCATCTTCTAGGTTTCGCGATGAATGGAACTATTACACCTTCTGAGTGCAGGGGACGTCACCTCAATTTAATTGGGACCACTCAGGTGATAGGTGACCCGTGCTACACGACAGCAGTCCTGCAGAGCTGAATGCCACGACCTTGACGGCAATGTCAAGGAGTATACAAGGAACACAAGGAGCATGTAAATGAGTATGTTCCTGGGTGGATCGAGAAGCAGGAACTTCGAAGGTTGTTTTGATATGGATAAGATTCTAGATTATCTCGAAACACCACCGTCTGTCCTTCTAACCCTTGATGATCCCTTTTTGGGCAGGGACTAGTGCGTAGTATCGTAGTACAGCCATATTCGACGTCTTAATATAGCGCAGAGGTGAGAAGTCACGTATGGAACATTCAGATATCCCAATAAAGGTGGTAGTACAACATACAACCACAATTTCTTGTATGTACTAGACTGATGCGTTGAAAAACACTGGCTCCTCGGCCCTAGCCTCTGGGGACAGCGTGATGTTCCACTCCCTGATTTGATGGTGGAAAGGAACTGGGGTTCGATTGGTTGCGACCAACTTGGCGGTTTCATCGTCCGTAAGAGAGACAAGGTCAATTAGTTCCCGGTGGACCTGCGTATACACCATCATCTCCGTGAACCGTTGGTTTGGCGGAAGGGGCATGTTGGGTAACGAATAGTGCCTTGAAAACATGACGTACGGAGTCTTGACGCCCCATTTACTTTCAATTGTGCGATCGCGGGCCTCCTGATTCTGCCCTGTTGCTTCAGCAGTCCAGTTCATGTTGCTCATCTGGGGGAGTTCGCCAGAATTCTCGGGGATCCAGATCTATCCAAAAGAGCATGAAATATGGTACTCGTCACAAGTGGGAGGCGTACCTTGTTGAGGCTCGCCCAGAGTGCATAGTCCCGCACCCAGACTGCATTGACATAGGATTCCTTGCCTGCACCCCTCTCCCAATCGCTGTAAAACTTGGAGCTATGGGCAGAGGATAAGGGAATGATAGAATTATAGAGTCGAAAATGGAACTCACACTCCGACATCATCCGTAATATAGAAACAGTAGCCCCAACGATAAGGTCCCGTGGTGTCGACGATGCCCTCCCTCACAATGTTGATTCGATCAATCCAGGTCCTGTTCAGTCCGCTGTAGCCGATAATTCTACGTTCGGGTGGAACAGTCGGGTTGGAGGGGATAGTGAGTTTCCTGACACGAAGCCAATGGCTAATGCCTTCCTGGTAGACGTCCCAGGTTAAACCTTGCTGATTGAGGCACATCTTAAAGGCCACAGCTAGAAAGAGTTAAGCATACCATGAGTAGGCGAGCCTGTTTTACAATTAGTAGTTACCTGTTTCGATCCTGACACAGTTGTTGAAGGCCTCGTCGTCAAAATGTAGCTGGAAGTGTATGTATCTATTGGTTGTCAGAATAAGATCGATGGGCATGAAACCATACCATATCCAGAGGATCGCTCTGAGACCATCCAATGATCCTTCTGAAGGAGTTCGTCTTTGGTTCTAGCAAGTATAAAGATCACATTAGACGGCCAACGGCATCTACGCTTACCATCTACGACTTCGTCGTATTTCACCAAATGAATGATCGACCACTCTTTTCCGTCGGCCGGGTTGATGGTGTTGAAGTAATACAACGCTCGGTCGGACCTAGACGAGATGAGCAGGATATTGAAAAATCCATGTGATATAATTACAAGGCTTTATTCGTGCGCGCAACGATCGCCAGCTGTGCGCCGTTCTTCAAAACGTCGTTGACAATCCTCGAGACGTCGCCAAACACTTTGATTGACACTTGGTTATTACTACAGAGTCGAGACGATTATCAATGCGGGGGAAGTGGCAGTGAATCAAACAGTACTGACGAACTGTCCACGATTGTAAAAGGGTCTACGCGATTCATATTGTCCTCGAGTTTGGGTGCAGCGCCAGGTCCTTTGCCCCAGACTCCGTTCGTCGTCACGTTTTGCCATAGCGTCCAGCTAATATCGATAAATATATCATTGTCAGAGAGGGTTTCTATCAAAGAACTGCCAATTGCTGACTCTGTGTCGAAAGCAACGACTTTCGGAAAGGTCATATTATCGACTGTGGTAGGATTTGAAGACAAAGAAAGCCAAGCCTCGGTGCAGCTTTTGATGCGGATTCAAAAACCTACAGCGCGGGTCAATCTACATGCCTCATATATAGAGAGCTAATGGGAGCTGCTTACGGGGATGAAAAATCACTTCCGGGATCTCGGCACGGTCTTGACACTTTATTTTAGATGTGAAAGGATGAGTACTAAGCTCCTTCAGCGAAAAGGAAGAGTTGATGGAAAACGATCGGTCACTGCCGTTTGATCATCTGAAAGTATTTCGTTTAAGTTAGGTCAAGTCCGCACTTGGGCCACTGCCCAGATTCAACGACTCTATCCCACGACGTAGAACCAGGATCACCTAGTCAAGAGTGCACCATGACAGAAATCCTGCATCGTGGCCGTGTGCCCACTCCTGATCTCATTAGATTGGGTGAAAGTGAAAATGGGTGGGTGAGATAAGGTTTGACTTGAACCCGCCTGGGGAAGAAGACGTCGATTGAACAAGGCTCTCAAAGGTAAGAAGAGCAGCAGCCTGATAGTCCGGTGACATTAGGAAGTTAGATGAGTAAGGTTCTTCATGATTAATGGCTGAAATTGCCTCACGAGTCAACGAATCCGAATCAACTATGCCCATGTGGCTGGCCAGATGTTGAGAACTTGCGAAGTTGTGGAGGATGTGGTATATCATTCCAGTGCAAGCCGTCTGAGCCTTGGCCAGACATGATATTGAGAGGTTCCTGAATTCAAGATCATTGTGGTTGGTTGGATTGTGGTGGTGCCACAGAAGACGATGGTCGGAGTTCGGATCACCCTCTTTCCCGGTCAACATTGCCTTTCTTAGTTTAGAAAACGCTCTGGAACAATGCTGATAGGAGCGAGATTCTAGGCCTGTGTACATAAAATAGTTTCCTCCAACAGTCGGATGTTAATTAACAACCTCCGCCTCCACCACAGCCCCCTCCGCCACCGCTACTGCTTCCACATGCACTGCTGCTACCCCCACAAAAGCCTGCGAACGTGTACGCGGCCGCAGCGCCACTACTACGCCCAGAGCGTCCTCGTCCACTGCTTCTACCTCCACTAGTCCCGCCACCGCCGCCACTTCCGCTCGTCCCTAAAAACCAATGAACAAACATTCAAAGCCCAAGCAGGTTAAAAGAAAACTCACGACCCGACGACCTCAAGCTCTTATACGGCACAGGAGCCGGCACGCACGCCGCAATCCCGCTCTCCGCATTCGAATGCAACACGCGCCCCCCATGCGCCGCGCACCCATTACTCCCAGAGTACGGCGTCGGAATCGGGAGGAGGAACGCCTGCGCCCACATATGCCCGTACCTATCCGGCATCTCCTTTCCCTCCTTTACCTTCGCATTCCCCCCAGCGCGTTTCGCGACCTTCGCCCTCCGTTCGGTCTGTGACAGGTGCATCTTGTACTCCGAGAGACCGAGGTAGACGACGGCGTCGTGCTCGGAGGGGTGTGTGGATGCGCAGACGTCTTTGCGCTCTGGGGCCTCCAGGTGCGTGTGGGGTTTTGAGGGGTGTAGATGGAGGGTGCGGCGGAGGTGCGCAAGGCGTTGAGGGATGGTTGTCCCTGGTAGAGGACAGCCGCAGTGCATGTACGGGACGTTGAAGCAGACCTGGGTGGGGTGTGGTAGGGTGAGTATCAGTGAGACGGCGATGGGGAGTAGGTATATGTACCTCCCAAGCACGGCAGGTCACATCGAAGGACGTGGAGAGCTTGCCTTCCTCGACTCGATCGTTACTACGGAATACTGAGTTCGAGAAACACTAGGGCAAAGAAAGAAACAGATACGTACTGGTCAATATACCTCCCGACAAACTTCATACAATCCCGATGATACTTCTCACCCATAAGTTGATGAGTGTGCCACGCAAGATCAATATCAAGCGTCGGGACATGGAACGTCCCAGGGGGTATCGTCAACAGGTCCAGGAATCTACAGATTCCAGAATCATTATCAATATCACGACCGATATAGAAGGGAAAGGAACGAACGCGTGGTACCGCGCAATCGCATGCTCTAATACAATCTCATCGTCAGTGCCGCCGAACCACTTCGGGTCCGTCCATCCCAGGTCCCCCATTTTCTTGATGAAGGAGCCTTGCCTCATGATCTGCCACGCCACATTATGAGCACCTCACATCCAACACGAGAAGGAGGCGAGACGTACAGCAGACACCAAATCAAGCGAGAACACCCCCCCATGTGCGTAGCTATTTATCACCTCCGACACCCTATCTTCATCCCATCAGAAAATAAAAAGCGGAATCAAAAAGAGTGAAGACGTACACACCCTTGTTGTCCTTATACGACTTCACGGACATGGAGACCTTCCAGAAGTCGTACTCCATAGTCTTGAGGATGCTGGTAGCCCACTCATCCGTCGTTGCATTACCCCAGCGTTTAAACTGCACCCATTCGAGGAATGCACCTTTGATGTCTTGGCCGATGGTAGAATCGGCGGGGACGGGCTGGCGGATGCTCCCACTGCCCAAGATGAATAGTTTATATGAGCTCAGGTGAGGTGAGGGGTATAATGAACGTAGAACGTACGCTAAAGCAGCACGCACCCCATCCCCCTCCCTTACGAGATCATCCACGAACTTCCGACATGCGAGCATACGGCGCGTGATAAGGGCGGGGAGGCGACGTGCAGACGGGCAGTCGATCGCAGAGTGGATGGTCCGGAAATCATGTTGCAGGTACCCCGTGCCATTTATGTCCATGTATGCTATTCATTCCATTAAGGCATCGGTGAACAGGGAGAGAAGGGGGACGACATACGTGTAGTAATGACCTGCCTGCACGATGGGCACGGGAAGGACTTGGACTGGTGTTTGCGCGCATCAGGGATGGGGTCGAATTCGCGCCCAGTTGTGGTGGTCCAGAATGTTTCTCATTCTTTGGAAGGCTTGGGGTTGAAGATGTCCTGTGCGGATGAGTTCTGGAAGTTGTTCAGGAGAGGGTTAGGGGGCATATAGGAGGTTTGGTATGAAGACGTACGAAGTAGGAAGAGAGGACGTGCCCGGAGTTCGTGAGGTTACTGAGGATGGGAAGGCGGACGGAATCTTCGGCGTATGCACTGAATGTTAGGTTTAGGAGGTGGACGGCAGTGGAAAAAGAGAGACAAACCCTGGGTTTAGCATGAATGTGTGCCATACCTTTCAAATGAACGGGTCAGACTCAAACCCGCACACAGGACAAGGTGTTCACGTACCATGAGCACATCGAGTGGAGGGAAGAACGTAGTTGCCGGTACCTCAGAACAATCGGGAGGCAAGGACTCGCACCAGATCGTGAAGCTAGAAACAGAGCATTCATCAGACTGTGCCTCAAGATGATCACTATCGACAACGTGCACTCACCGTTCGACCGCCAAACCAACGAACCATACCCATCGCCTGTCCTTGTCCTTTGGTAGAAACTTGATTTCGGGTTCCGTCTTCACGTCGAGTTTCTCAATCGAGGTCCGCAACGCAGAAAACTCATGCAGGAGTAACAAGTGCCCGCGTATCTGATCGCGGTTTACGAGAGGTTCCTCTGTGCGCGTGCGGCCGATGGTGAATGTCGTGGGAGGCTGAGCCATGTAGTTGTATCGAGGTTTTAGATCAGGGGGTTGGGTCTTTGAAGAGTAGGCGAGTCAGTAATTAGTCGCGTGAGGTAGTATATATACATACGGAAATCACAGCCATACTGCTTCAGTAGAGGTACTACAGTAATAGTAATACTTGCTTCAGTATCATGCTGTAAAATCGAGATCATTGGAGCCGTCGCATCAACGTTCCTTATAGCATCGCCTCATCGTGTCAAGTGCAATTTCTGGGAGAACTATTGAATCAGTGAAGGTTGAATTGAGTAAATAGATGTAGGACCAGAGATCTGTCGTCCGGCTCCTATATAACTCGTCAGTAAGCCGAGATAAGTGGTAGGAGAGGTCGTACCAAGTAGTCTTGCCGCAGCCCCTGACAACTACAGCATATAGAAACCCGGAAGTCATTACAATACGACTTGAACAAACTTCAAGCACACCACACTGGCTCTAGTAGTCAAGTCAAAAGGCTCAACAGCACAACTGACAGAGCAAACTAAGAGAAGACTGGTTTTGAAAAAAGTCAAGAAGAAGGTTTGGAAGAAAGCGAAGAGGCGGATTGGCGGCCCGCGCTCCGGATCAGATCTTGACGCGGTCATGTGACCTGATCCCATCTATTTCAATGATTCCGATTCGTTCGGAGTCGCTTTTGTTCAGCCGTCCATCGTCGTCTCATCTGTATCGAGCTACTATATATCGGTGACGAGCGCATCTCGTTCTTAGACCTCACTAACACCGACTGCTCTGATATTCATTGGCCTCAAGACTTCCCAGCACTAGTACTCACATATTTACTTAGTATGGGTGTCTTGTTGACCTCGACTACGACTTCAGTGAGTAGTACCGTCAAGTTCGCACGACGATCATGGTGGATGACTGTACCTCCCAGATGACCTCTGCCCTCCTCTAGGTCTTCTTATCGGTGTAGATGACGAGGGTACAGTGGTGAGTGGTAAGTCCACTTTCTACTGCAGTGCTATCGGCGATGCTAATGATTCTTGTACTGTATCCAGCCCCAGCCGCGCCACTTCCTGTCTCGATGGATATAATCATGGCTGATGCGTCTGCTGCACCCTCCCTGCTCAGTCGGATTGCTCCTACCCACATCGTGCCAACATTCTCGAAGCGGAGCCGCAAACACGGGTCTCGCACTTCCTTGCCGTTCGCCATAGTCGCATCCAACTTCGCGGCACAACCCCACGTAGTCAAAGGTTCTCGTGAGCCATCTCCGACGCCGACCTTTGCTTCCATCGCCCTCTCCCTCCACCGAGGCCAACCAGCAAACATGGTCCGCAACAAAGCCTTCCGTTCGCGCTAGTGCCCTCAACGGTGGCGAAGACGCCTCAAATGCAGCAGAGCCCGCAACAAAGTCTCCCATTCGCCTTAGACCCTTCGACCACGACCACGACCACGACGCCTCAAGCGCAGCCTTCGCCGAGCGTCTCCACCCATGTGGATTGCCACCTTCCATTTCCTGTCCTCCCGACGCAGTTCGACACCATCCCCGCGGAGGTTCAACCCTCGCACATCGAAATCGCCTGCTCCATCCCATACTATGTGCAGCCTCCACCTCTCTTCGCGTCAACATCCTCGTCACTCTCCTGGAGCAATAGCACCCTCCTCGCCTCCTCGTACCACCCAGCGCCCCAGCAGAAAGTCTTTTCGAGCAGGTCCTGCCTCCGATCGATCCAGAAATCAAGCAGCACACCCAGCGTGAGCGGGAGGAGAGGGAGGCCGTGGAGGCGGCGAAGAGGGAGGTGTGTAGGGTCGAGTGGCTGGACAAGGCTTAAGCGAGTGTAACCTGTGGGAGAAAGAGGGTCAGAGAGGAAGAGGAGCGGAAGGTTCGCATTCGTTATAAGCAGGTGACGAAGCCTACGAAGCGGTTGAGGACTGCTGTTGTGGAGGTTATTTTGAGTGAAGACTGCTTGCGGAGGCAGTGGTGGTGGTTTTGGAGGTGGTGTCGCCGCCGTGAGGTTTCGGGAGCAAGGCGGCCCCTGTGGAGAAGGACGAGAGTGACGATGATGTGTGATGTTCTCTCTTCGCGATCATGTATCATTTGACTGACGGTCTTCACAGGACTTCGAATCCCTAATCCCAGGCACATTCCCTCCAGATATCAAGCTAGAGCCAGGCTGCAACACGACTCTCAATTTGTTGACACACCCTTCGGCTTCGGCTTTAGCTATGGTGATCAGGGTGCTTGGGCGTGCGCGTAAGGGCCCCCAGCTTCGTCCAAGCCCAGGCCGATCTCGCCGGGACCCTACTATAATGGAGTAGAGCTTGAAGATTTCGACTTGACTTTACTTTACTTTACTTACCTTTCTAACGATATCCGCTTACCAGGACTTCCCCCCCTGGCTCAGAAATCACATCCGTTCAGTATCATGCTGTATAACCATGACGATTGGAGCGGACGTCGCGTCAACGCTCCTTGCAGCATCGCCTTGTCGTGTCACGCGCAATTCGTGGAATATCCGGTATATGTAGGGGTACCGAGTAGGAGGAGTGCTCTATACTATTACTAGTAATCTTGTCCAATCAATCTCACTGGCTGGCAGTGGGCACCACATGTGGAAACCAGTGGTTTCCACATGTAACTTTTGACTGTACGGGGATTTGCTCGGGAATTTCCGGGGACCTGCGCATCTTCTGTGGCTCCCCGAGTTCTGATGCCATTGAGAAATACGGACACGAGTTCAAGGTCGACGCAACAGCTCCTTGCTAACCATCAGACAGATGTGCACAGTGACTGTTGTAATGGGAACATACAAGCACAACCGTGTAAGCATCCGGATGTCATGAAGGGTCTGACGATATTGTTGATCAATCGACTGCCTCGAGGTCATGAAGGTTCTGATACTCAGGCTCTTTACAACAGTGTCAACTAATCGATTGTCTCACTTCGTATTTACAAGGTATGTACAGACTATAATATATGCCAGGCCATTCTGACAGATTGCCACAGTATCAACTCGTCTTTGTGCCAGCTGAGTCTGATTCATCGCTTGCTGGCAGCAGAAGGAAAGATGCACGCTACATAATCTCAAGAGCCTCAGAAGCTCTCACAGAGTGCCAAAGTCGTTGACACTCGGGCGGAGCCCGTGTCCCATGCCAAACACTAATCCAGCTACTTCAGCTGGGATGTACCACTGTCTTCTGCTCCGATCGCCCACAACTATTGCACCAGAAATCCTACCCATCAAACAGAGGCCATGAGTGTAACCCCCAATGAGCTATATGGGCCTTTACTTGGAGGTGCGTACCCTCCGCTGCTAGTACTGGAGTAATTAATGATCAACGACCCCTGCTGCCTAGGTGCAATGGCCAGTCTTGTGTACTGTGATTGCTGTTAAATGTCTGGACTTCCACTTATCTGATAAACCAGCCTTTTGGGAATTACATGTTCACAAACGGTCTACTATTACCGAAACTATCCGCGTGATAGCGGGTTTATGAAAGCGCTAGTAAGTGGCGTGTCTTGCGTTGTCGTTATTGTGTTTTCATAACTTTGTGGTCCACAGGTTATGTTCCTTTTGTATGTGCCTATGAAGGATCTTGAGGCAGTGAACTGAATGGATCGAAGTCTACTGGAGGTCACACATTCGGCCTTGCTGGCAGCGACCTTACACCATATTTACGTCGTTTATAAATTGCCAGAGAACGCACCCGTGGCCTTCCTCCTCCTCCAGTAAGTCATATACCAGCTACACAATGCCTACCTCAAGCGATTCTACAGTGAAACTGCTGTGAGTGACATGAGGGACCTATGACTGAAGCATATGTGAACCATGTTTTCACCGCAGGCCCTGATATCCTTAACCGTGCGCTGGCTCACAACAGACTTCAGTGTGTTCCTACTAATCTATTGACTTGCAGTATTTTGTTACCTCCGTCGTTCAAAGGTCGGCTTTAGTTCTCTGTTGCCGATACAATAGTGGTATTGATGGGAGGTTCCATACCATGCCAGCTTCTACGCTTGGAGAATTTACCGTCGTATGTACTCAAGTCTAGCCGTTTTGGCGTTTCTCATTGTTCAAAAGTCAGCAGTTGGCATTTCCTAGGGAAGTATATTGTTGCATTTATAGTACGCCATCTGCTCAATTCCTTTTTGAACTACGGCTCCCAACCGAGCCTGTACTGATCAGTCGACCTAGTTCGCCACAAGTCTCGCCCAATTTGGTGAGTTAAGAATAGACTCCCACCATCCCTCTGTACAACACACCTAATCTTCCAACAGGTGCTGGATTTGGTGAGCCCAGGCCCTGTCATATCATCAGCATTTGAACGAACCCGCGGGCTGACATAGTACCGGCGTGTATGGTACTGTTCGTGAGCTTCTATTGGTATCCTCATGATCAGCCTTGGCTGACGTCAAACAGCTGGAAATCTCCTCCGCTGAATGGTGTCAGACCGCAGGCGCAACAGCTCCAAGTCAGTTTTACACTTACTAACATGATATCGGGCTGCCTGCACTCAAGCCACGCTTTAGGACCCGTTCTCATCCTGTATGATCATGTCTATCATTTGCGACCTGACTATCAGCATGTCTTTGGTCTACTTCCTGAATGAGATGCGTACTGGGCTCCGAAAGCGCGTCCTTCTGCAATACTCGCCGATATAGAAGACTCACCAACTAAAGTATAGCTCCCAGAACGTTATCAACCGTCTAGTATTGTTCAGGTAGGACTCCTTCTGTGGATGTCAAAACCTAGCTGACAAGTATCGCACAGTATAAATATTGGCCTTCTAACTAGCACCATTTCGATTTGTACCCTAATCACCGTGGGTGCGCTGACCTGATGCCGCGGTCGCAGCGTCTGATAGACTATCATCCGCCTTAGTACATCGTTACTAACAACCGTCCAAGCCTTCTATTCAGTAGTACGTACTTGAAAGCCCGGACACACATCGACCACTGATCCCTCCAATTTCCGAATAGGCCTTCATGCAGTCAGTGGTAAAGGTCTGTATCGTCTGGCTCAACAAGATCATACTGTTAGCTGAACCTCTCCAACATCAAGTCTACGTGAACACGATGCTGGTAAGCTCATGATTGTGTCATGGTGAGGCTTTGGCTACTAACATAGAAATCTGCAGGTCACGTACGTGCGACTGTTCTTGATACCACGCTCTCTTTGAACCCACCTCACCCTCGTACAGGTTGAACTCCCGCACCAATGCGCGACAAATGTTCAATACAATACAGGATATACCTCTCAAACCCTTGAGAACGGCCACGCAAGGTCAGAACCCGCAGCTCTGACAGTCAATGTTATTGCCTGTGATCTGAGATGATTCACAGATCGCAATGTGTCAGAAATTGGGCTCGCCGGCTGAGCTGGTGTCCACGGTGGCTTGCAGCGCGTGTTCTGGGTTGATCTCACCTGCACCGACAGACGTTAGGGAATTTGTGTGCACGCCCACATCACTCGTCCTAATACATGTAACTGAAGCTCTGACACTTCATTTCGTGACTACATCCTTGAGACCATCTTTATTGTGCAGCGCCAGATGGCAGTAACTCATGCTTTTGAGGTAATAGAGGCTGCGCCACTCCGTGCCTGAGAATCTGACGGGCTGGTTTGCGATCAGTGGGCCCGGTAGCCTCACGGGGCGTGTATAAGTATACCAAGGGCTACTGTCAGAACAGCGGCCTCTGTTCCGGCTTGCTAGCGTATGGTCTCAGCCTGCATAAAGTCAGGCCAAAATATCCCCGAGTGTTTATGTTGTTTTATGCTGCGCTCCTTTACGTTTAGCTCCAGGCTTCTTTTAGTGGTGCGTCCGCCACAATGACTGACACCTTCTGTCATGAATAGACTGTATCTAGCTATCATTCTAGAATATCTGGCTTAGGAGATAGTCTACTCACAATTAATCGGAGGTACAACTGATGGTGTCTACGGTCTAGGAGTCTAGGAGAGACTACTCCCAAGGACGTCGAAGGAAGCCGAACTCGGTAACTCGCGTACACAATGATCAACAACGCGAGTTTCCAACTTCCGGATCCATGACTAAATTTTCACTGACCATTGCAACCTCAGCGATATTAGCTTATGGCCAGTGTACTATCGCGCTCTTCTCTACCCCTGGACACCTCTCTTTCGACAATCGGCGTGCTTCCTTCCCTCGATTATGCTGCAATAGTACACGAGATCGCCGCAGACCAGCGGCGGTAGTACTTGCTGAACCCAACTCGACGAAGACATACGAGCTAGATAAGCTACGCGGGGATTTTGAACACGTATCCCTGGTGAGCTCACAACTACTATCAATCCTTGTACACAAAATCCAGTACGCTTCATAGCCTATGCCCATACAGAGCTTGTAATGCTCACGAAGAAAACCGATGAATATAGCGGCCGTGCTCCGCACCACAATCGCCCGCTCTAATAACTGATTTACTACTGCACCACTGCCAGGAACACGATATAATCTGCATACCAGTCGGATTTACAATCTGACTGCCCATAAAAATCGATTGCACAGAGACTGACAATGCCCAAAAACACTTATCAGGGGGCGCACCCCCTGAAATTCAATTCCCTCATGTTATCGTCGAACCACCATCCTGGCCAGAACTCGCTGATCTTTGGAAACCTATACCTCTTCTGCCTCCCCCGCCCTCCCTCATCCCATGATCTCCTCAACCCCTCCCAAACTCTCTCCCTCCCCTAACCTCTCTCCTTCTCCCAACCTCTCTCGCTTTCCATCCTCAGTTCATGGGTAACCCCTCCCCCTTTTCTCATCCATTGGATGTAGACGACGAGGATACAGTGATGGCTAGTAAGCCTACTTTCTACTGCAATGCTAGTGCCACTTCCTGATTCGACAAATGTAATCACGGCTGACTGCGTGTCAAGATCCTCATCACTCTCCTGGAGTGGCAACACCCTCCTCGCCTCCTCACACAAACCGCGCACCCCAGCGGAAAGTCTTTTCGAGCCGGTCCTGCCCCCGATCAACCCAGAAATCAAGCGGCGCACCCAGCGTGAGTGGAAGGAGAGGCAGGCGGCGGAGGCGGCGGGGAGGGAGACGCGTAGGGTCGAGTGACTGACAAGGCTAATGCAAGTGTAATCTGTGGGAGAAAAAGGTCAGAGAGGAAGAGGAGCGGGAGGTTCGCATTCGTTCTAGGCAGGTGACGAGGCCGACGAAGCGGTTAGTTATTCGGGTATGAAGACTGTGCTCGCGGAGGTGGCGGTGGTGGTTTCGGATGTGGTGTCGGTGATTGCTGAGGTTTCGGTGACGGCTTTGAGTAAGGCGGCCCCTGTGGAGAAGGATGAGAGCAACGATGACTGTGTTGTGCTCTCTTCGCGATGATGTGTCATTTGACTGACGGCCTTCGCAGGACTTCGAACCCTTAATCCCAGGCACATTGCCTCCAGATATTAGCTAGAGCCGGGCTGCGACGCAACTCTCAATGTGTTGACACGCGCTTCGGATTCGGCTTTAGCTGTGGTGATCAGGGTGCTCAGGCGTGCGCGTGCGCGTAAGGGCCCCCAGCTTTGTTTAAGCCCAGGCTGATCTCACTGTTCAAGCTTTACTCCGGAGTAAAGCTTGAAGATTTTGGCTTTACTTTACTTTATTTTATTTACCTTTCTAATAATATCCGCTCACTAGGATAATCATGACCATTGGAGCGGACATCACGTCAACGTTCCTTGCAGCATCGCCTTGTTGTGCCACACGCAATTCCTGGTGGAACTGTTCAGCCAACGAAGGTTCAACCGTGACCGAGTGATTAGATCGACAACCAGAGAGGAGACCGTCTGCCTGCTTGTTGTATATGTAGGAGTACCAAGTAGTAGGAGAGCTCTATACCATTACCACCATACTATTACTAGTAGCCTTGTCCAATCGACCTCACTGGCCTGGCAGAGAGCCTTACATGTGGGAATCAAGCATTGACTGCACGTCGGGGATATGGTCGGGAATTTCCGGCGCGTTTCTGTGGCAATGTGACTCCTCGAGAAGTTTTGATGCGCTTGAACAATACGGCCACGAGTGTAAGGTGGACACAACAACTCCATGTAACCATCAGACAGATGTGCATAGCGACTGTTTAAAGGGAACATACAAGTACAACCGTGTAAGTATCTGGATGTCATGAAGGTTCCGACGATATTGTTGATCAATTGACTGTCTGGAGGTCATGAAGGTTCTACTGACCCATGTGACAATACTCAGGCTCTTTACAACAGCGTTAATCAGCCAATTGTCTAACTTCGTATTTACAAGGTATGTACAGACTATAATATATACCAGGCCATCTGACAGATTGCAACGGTATCGACTCAGATTTGTGGCTGAATCTGATTCATCGCTTTCTGACCGTGGAATAGAAAGGTGTGCGCTACATAATCTCAAGAGCCTCAGAAGCTCTCACAGAGTGCCAACAACAGATGCCAGTTACCATTCGGACGGCACGGCACGCCGCCCGTGTCCCAGCCAAATGATAATCAGCTTCTTCAGCTCGGGTGCACCACATTGCCTTCATTGCTCCGATCGCCCACAACTATTGCACCAGAAATCCTACCCATCAAACAGAGGCTATGAGTATAACATCCAATGAGCTATATGGGCCTTTACTTGGAGGTGCGTACCCCCCACTGTTAGTACTGGAGTAATTAATAATCAGTGACCCTTCTGCGTAGGTGCAATGGCCAGTTTTGTGTACTGTGATTGCTGCTATATGTTTGGACTTCCACTCATTTGATAATCCAGCCTTTTGGGGATTACGTGTTCACAAACAGTCTACTATTACCGAAACTATCCGCATGATAGCAGGTTTTTGAAAGCGCTAGTAAGTGACGTGTCTTGCGTTGTAGTTATTGTGTTTTAATAATTTTGTGGTCCACAGGTTATGTTCCTTTTGTATGTTCCTATGAAAGATCTTGAGGCAGCGAACTGAATAGGTCGAAGTCTACTGGAGGCCACACATACGGCCTTGCTGGCAGAGACCATACACCATGTTTACGTCGTTTATAAATTGCCAGAGAACGCACCCTTGGCTTTCCTCCTCCTCCAGTAAGTCATGTACCAGCTACACAATGCCTACCTCAAGCGATTCTACAGTGGAACTGCTGTGAGTGACATGACGGACCTATGGCTGAAGCATGTGTGAAGCATGATTTCACCACAGGCCATGATATCCCTAACTGTACGCTGGCTCACAACAGGCTTCAGGCTGTTTCTACTAATCTATCGACTTGCAGTATTTTGCTACCTCCGCCGTTCAAAGGTCCGCTTTAGTTCTCTGTTGCAAGTGCAGTAGTAGTATTGATGGAAGGTTTCATACCGTGCCAGCTTCTACGCTTGGAGAATTTACCGTCGTATGTACTCAAGTCTGGCCGTTTTGGCGTTTCTCATTGTTCAAAAGTCAGCAGTTGGCATTTCCTAGGGAAGTATATTGTTGCATTTATAGTGCGCCATCTACTCAATTACTTTTGAACTACGGCTCCCAACCGAGCCTGTACTGATCAATCGACCTAGTTCGCCACAAGTCTCGCCCAATTTGGTGAGTTACGAATAGACTCCCGCCATCCCTATGTACAACACACCTAATCTTCGAACAGGTGCTGGATTTGGTGAGCCCAACCCCTGTCATATCCCTCAGCATTTGAGCAAACCCGCGGGCTGATATAGTACCGGCGTGTATGGTACTGTTCGTGAGCTTCTATTGGTATCCTCATGATCAGCCTTGGCTGACGTCAAACAGCTGGAAATCTCCTCCACTGAAGAATGTCAGACAGAAGGCGCAACAGGTCAGTGTTATATTTACTAACATGATGTCGGACTGCCTGCACTCAAGGCATGCTTTAGGACCCGTTCTCATCCAGTTTGATCATGTCGATCATTTGCGACCTGACCATCAGCATGTCATTGGTCTACTTCCTGAATAAGATGCGTACTGGGCTCCGAAAGCACGTCCTTTGCGGATACTCGCCGATATATAGAAGACTCACCAACTAAAGTATAGTTCCCAGAACGTTATCAACCGTCTAGTATTGTTCAGGTAGGGCTCCTTCTGTGGATGTCAGAAACCTAGCTGACAATTACCGCACAGCATCAATGTTGGTCTTCTAACCAGCACCATTTCGATTTGTACCCTAATCACCGTGAGTACGCTGACCTGATGCCGCAGTCGCAGCATCTGATAGACTATTATCCGCCTCAGTACATCGTCAATCCTAACAGTCCAAGCCTTCTATTCAGTAGTACGTAGTTGGAAGCCTGGATACACCTTGATCACTGATCCCTCCAATTTCCGAATAGGCCTCCATGCAGTCAGTGGTAAAGGTCTGTATCGTCTTGCTCAACAAGATACTACTCTTAGCTGAACCTCTCCCACATCAAGTCTACATGAACACGATGCTGGTAAGCGCATGATTTTGCCATGCTGAGGCTTTGGCTACTAACGTAGAAATCCGCAGGTCACGTACGTGCGGCTGTTCTTGATACCACGCTCTCTTTGAACCCACCTTATGCTCTCGTGCAGGTTGAACTCCCGCACCAACGCGCGAGAAATGTTCAATGCAATACAGGATATACCTCTCAAACCCTTGAGAACGGCCACGCAAGGTCAGAACCCGCAGCTCTTGCATTCAATATTATTGTCTGTGATCTGAGTTTATTCACAGATCGCAGTAGGTCAGAAATTGGGTTCGCCAGCTGAGCTGGTGTCCACGGTGGCTTGCAGCGCGTGTTCTGAGTTGGTCTCACCGGCACCGATGGACGTTAAGGAATTTATGTGCACGCCCACATCACTCTTCCTGATACATGTAACTGAAGCTCTGACTATTTATTTCGTGACTACATACTCGAGACCATCCTTATTGTGCAGCGTCAGATAGCAGTCACTCAGGCTTTTGAGGTAATAGAGGCTGCGCCACTCCGTGCCTGAGAATCAGACGGGGGTGATTTGCGATCAGTATAGGGCCCGGTAGCCTCGTGGAAGGTATATAAGTATACCCAGAGCTACTGTCAGAAAAGCAGCGCCTGTTCCGGTTTGCTAGCGTATGCTGTCGGCTAGCATAAAGTCAGGCCAAAATATCACAGCGTTGCGCTCCTTCATGTTTAGCTCCTTCTTTTGGTGGTGCGTCCACCACAATAGCTGACACCTTCTATTATGAATAGGGTGTATGTAGCTTGCATTCTAGAATATCTTGCTTAGGAGATGGCCTACTCGCAAGTAAAAGGAGGTACAACTGATGGTGTCTGTCACGGTCTAGGAGAGACTCCTACTCGCAAGGACGTCGAAGGAAGCCGAACTTGGTAAGTCGCGTACACAATGATCAACAACTTCGCGTGTTTCCAACTTCCGTCACCAAATATTCACTGATCAGTGCAACCTCAGCAATGCTAGCTTATAGTCCACTGTCACGCTCTTCATTACCTCTGAGCACCTCTCTTTCAACAGTCGGTGTGCTTCCTCCCCTCGATTGTGCTGCGATGGTACACAAGTTTGCCAGTGGCGGTAGTAGCTTGCTGAACCCAACTTGACGAAGACCTACGAGCTATGCGGGGATTTTTGAACGGTCTACATACCCGTGGGATTTACAATTTGATTGCCCACAAAAATCGATCCCACCAGAGGCTGACAATTCCTAGAAACTCTTATAAGGCGGCGCCCCCTCAAATGTGTTTCCCTCATATTATCGTCGAACCACCATCATGGCCAGAGCTCGCCGATCTTTGAAAACCTATCCCTCTTCTGCCTCCGCCGCCCTCCCTCATCCCATGAACACCTCAACCCCTCTCCCTACCTCTACCGCTCTCGCTCTCGATCCTCAGTTCATGGGTAATTCTCCCCATTCTCCTCATCCACCTGTTGCGTCTCCGGTACCGGCGCCTCAAGCGCCTCTTCAAGTCCTTTCCGTTCCGACTGCCACCGTCGATATCGTGATGATGGGTGAGTAGTACCATTGAGCTCGCATGACGATCATGGTGGCTGACCATACCTCCCAGACGACCTCCGGCCTCCTCCTGG
This sequence comes from Tephrocybe rancida, assembly GCA_018858115.1. Taxonomy (NCBI): domain Eukaryota; kingdom Fungi; phylum Basidiomycota; class Agaricomycetes; order Agaricales; family Lyophyllaceae; genus Tephrocybe; species Tephrocybe rancida. The sequence goes on from JABCKT010000063.1 coordinate 39,401, forward strand.
TCTTCCTATCGATGTAAATGACGAGGATACAGTGATGGGTGGTAAGCCTACTTTCTACTGCAATGCTATCGACGATGCTGACAATTCCTGTACTGTATCCAGCCCCAGCTGTGCCACTTCTTGTTTAGACAGGTGCAATCATGGCTGACACGCCTACTGCTCCCTCCCTTCTCAGTCGGATTATTCCTTCCCACATTGCACCAACATTTTCGGCGCGGCGCCACAAACACGGGCTGCGTACATCTCTTCCCTTTGCCATAGTCGCGTCAAGCCCCACGGCACAACCCCTGATAGCTGAGTCGCCTCGTGAGCCACTTCAGACACCGGGCTTCGTGCCCGTCGTCCCGCCATTTCCACCGAAGCCAAGCAGTGAATATGGTCCACAACAAAGCCTTCCTTTCGCATTGGTACTATCGCCGATGATGGCGACGCCTCAGGCGCAGCGGGAACCGCGAAAGAGTCTCCCGTTTGCCTTGATCCCTTCGACCATGACCGTGACGCCTCAAACACAGTATTCGGCTAGCGTCTACATCTTCGCGGATCGTCACCTTCCACTGCCCGCCCTCCCGACATGATACGACAGCATTTCCCTTGGAAGCTCAACCTGCACCCCTCGACGTCGTCTGTTCTTTCCCATACTACGTGTAACCTCCACCTTTCTGCGCGTCAACATCCTCATCACTCTCCTGGAGTGGCGGCACCCTCCTCGCCTCCTCGCACAAACCCCGCGCCCCAGCGGAAAGTCTTTTGGAGCAGGTCCTGCCTCCGATCGACCCAGAAATCAAGTGGCGCACCCAGCGTGAACGGAAGGAGAGGGAGGCGCGTAGGGTCGAGTGACTGGACAAGGCTTATGCAAGTGTAATCCGTGGGAGAAAGAGGGTCAGAGAGGAAGAGGCGCGGGAGGTTCGCACTCATTCTAGGCAGGTGACGAGGCCGACGAAGCGGTTGAGGACTGCTGTTGTGGAGGTTACTTCGGGTGTGAAGACTGCTCGCGGAGGTGGTGGTGGTGGTTTCGGAGGTGGACTGTCGGTGATTGCTGAGGTTTCGGTGGCGACTTTGAGCAAGGCGGCCCCTGTGGAGAACAATGAGAGGGACGATGAGTGTGTTGTTCTCTCTTCGCGATGATGTATCATTTGACTGACGGTGTTCGCAGGACTTCAAACCCTTAATCCTAGGCACATTCCCTCCAGATATCAAGCTAAAGCCGGGCTGCGACACGACTCTCGATGTGTTGGCACGTGCTTCGGCCCCGGCTTTAGCTGTGGTGATCAGGGTGCTCGGGCATGTGCGTAAGGACCCCCAGCTTCGTCCAAGCCCAGGCCGACCTCGCTAGGACCCTATTATAATGGAGTAGAGCTTGAAGATTTCAGCTTTACTTTACTTTATTTTACTTACCCCCCTAACAATATCCGCTCACCAGGACAATCATGACCATTGGAGCGGGCATCGCATCAACGTTTCTTGCAGCATCGCCTTGTTGTGCCACGTGCAATTCCTGGTAGAACTGTTAAGCCAACGAAGGTTCAACCGAGTGATTAGATCGACAGCCAGAGAGGAGACCGTCTACCTGTTTATTGTATATGTAGGAGTACCAAGTAGGAGGAGAGCTCTATACTATTACCACTATACTGTTACCAGTAGCCTTGTCCAATCAACCTCACTGGCCTGGCAGTGAGCCTTACATGTGGGAACCAAGCATTGACTGCACACCGGGGATATGGTCGGGAATTTCCGGCACGTTTCTGTGGCAGTGGTGTGACTCCCCGAGAAGTTTTGATGCGCTTGAACAATATGGCCACGAGTGTAAGGTGGACACAACAACTCCATGTAACCATCAGACAGATGTGCATAGCGACTGTTTAAAGGGAACATACAAGTACAACCGTGTAAGTATCTGGATGTCATGAAGGTTCCTACGGTATTGTTGATCATTTGACTGTCTGGAGGTCATGAATTGTGACAATACTCCGGCTCTTTACAACAGCGTTAATCAATCAATTGTCTAACTTCTTATTTACAAGGTATGTATTGACTGTAATATATACCAGGCCATTCTGACAGATTGCAACGGTATCGACTCAGATTTGTGGCTGAATCTGATTCATCGCTTTCTGGCCATGGAAGGAAAAGTGTGTGCTACATAATCTCAAGAGCCTCAGAAGCTCTCACAAAGTGCCAAAGTCATTGATATTTGGGCGGGGCCCGTGTCCCATGCCAAACACTACATAATTCAGCTTCTTCAGCCTGGGTGCACCACACTGTCTTCATTGCTCCGATCGCCCACAACTATTGCACCAAAAATCCTACCCATCAAACAGAGGCCATGAGTGTAACCCCCAATGAGCTATATGGGCCTTTACTTGGAGGTGCGTACCCCCCCGTTAGTACTGGGGTTATTAATGATCAGTGACCCCTTCTGCGTAGGTGCAATGGCCAGTTCTGTGTACTGTGATTGGTGTTAAATGTTTGGACTTCCACTCATTTGATAATCCAGCCTTTTGGGAATTACATGTTCGCAAACAGTCTACTATTACCGAAACTATCAGCATGATAGCGGGTTTATGAAAGCGCTAGTAAGTGGCGTGTCTTGCCTTGTCGTTATTGTGGTTTCATAATTTTGTGGTCCACAGGTTATGTTCCTTTTGTATGTGCCTATGAAAGATCTTGAAGCAGTGAACTGAATAGGTCGAAGTCTACTGGAGGTCACACATACGGCCTTGTTGGCAGAGACCATGCACCACGTTTACGTCGTTTATAAATTGCCAGAGAACGCAGCCGTGGCCTTCCTCCTCCTCCAGTAAGTCATGTACCAGCTACGCAATGCCTACCTCAAGCGATTCTACAGTGGAACTACTGTGAGTGACATGACGGACCTATGGCTGAAGCATGTGTGAACCATGATTTCACCGCAGGCCATGATATCACTCACTGTACGCTGGCTCACAACAGGCTTCAGGCTATTCCTACTAATCTATTGACTTGCAGTATTTTGTTACCTCCGCCGTTCAAAGGTCCGCTTTAGTTCTCTGTTGCCAGTACAGTAGTGGTACTGATCAAAGGTTCCATACCATGCTAGCTTCTACGCTTGGAGAATTTACCGTCGTATGTACTCAAGTCTGGCCGTTTTGGCGTTTCTCATTGTTCAAAAGTCAGCACTTGGCATTTCTTAGGGAAGTATATCGTTGCATTTATAGTGCGCCATCTGCTCAATTCCTTTTTGAACTACGGCCCCCAACCGAGCCTATACTGATCCAGTCGACCTAGTTCGCCACAAGTCTTGCCCAATTTGGTGAGTCAAGAATAGACTCCCGCCATGCCTCTGTACAGCACACCTAATCTTCGAACAGGTGCTGGATTTGGTGAGCCCAGCCCCTATCATATCCCTCAGCATTTGAACAAACTCGCGGGCTGATATAGTACCGACATCTATGATACTGTTCGTGAGCTTCTACTGGTATCCTCATGATCAGCCTTGGCTGACGTCAAACAGCTGGAAATCTCCTCCACTGAACAATATCAGACAGAAGGCGCAACAGGTCAGTGTTACATTTACTAACATGATGTCGGACTGCATGCACTCAAGGCATGCTTTAGGACCCGTTCCCATCCTGTATGATCATGTCAATCATTTGTGACCTGACTATCAGCACGTCTTTGGTCTACTTCCTGAATAAGATGCGTACTGGGCTCCAAAAGCACGTCCTTATGCAGATACTTGCCGATATATAGGAAACTCATCAATCAAAGTATAGCTCCCAGAACGTTATCAACCGTCTAGTATTGTTCAGGCAGGGCTCCTTCTGCAGATGTCAAAAATCCAGCTGACAAGTACCGCACAGCATCAATGTTGGCCTTCTAACCAGCACCATTTCGATTTGTACCCTAATCACCGTGAGTGCACTGACCGATGCCGCGGTCGCAGCGTCTGATAGACTATTATCCGCCTCAGTACCTCGTCAATTCTAACAGTCCAAGCCTTCTATTCAGTAGTATGTAGTTGCGAGCCCAGACACCCCTTGATCACTGATCCCTCCAATTTTTGAATAGGCTTTCATGCAATTAGTGGGAAAGGTCTGTATCGTCTGGATCAACGAGATTCTACTGTTAGCTGAAGTTACCCAACATCAAGTTTACGTGAACACGATGCTGGTAAGCATATGGTTGTGCCATGTTGAGGATTTGGCTACTAAAGCAGAAATCCACAGGTCACGTACGTGCGGCTGTTCTTGATACCACGCTCTCTTTGAGCCCACCTCACGCTCTCGTGCAGGTTGAACTCCCGCGCCAACGCGCGAGAAATGTTCAATGCAACGCAGGATATCCCTCTCAAATCCTTGACAGCGGCCACGCACGGTCAGAACCCTCAGCTCTTGCAGCCAATATTACTGCCTATGATCTGATACTATTTACAGATCGTAATGGGCCAAAACTCGCTGCCGCCAACTGAGCTGGTGCCCACGGTAGCTGGCAGCGTGTGTTTTGAGTTGATCTCGCCAGCACCGACGGACGACAGGGAATTTGTGTGCACACACACATCACTCTTCCTAATACATGTAACCGGAGCTCTGAAACTTTATTTCGTGACTACATACTCGAGGCCGTCCTTATTGTGCAGCGCCAGATGGCAGTAACTCAGGCTTTTGAGGTGATAGAGGCTGCGCCACTCCGTGCCTGAGAATCTGACGGGGTTGATTTGCGATCAGTATGGGGCCCGGTAGCCTCACGGGGCGTATATAAGTATACCAAGAACTACTGTCAGAACAGCAGCGCCCGTCTCGGCCTGCCAGCGTATGCATTAGGTCTGCATAAAGTCAGGCCCAAATATCATGGCACATTTATGCTGTGCTCCTTCGCGTTTGGCTCTTTCTTTCAGTGGTACGTTGACCACACAACTTCTATCATGAACAGGCTATATGTAGCTCGAATTCTCAAATATCTTACTTAGGAGATGGCCGACTTGCAAGTAAATGGAGGTACGACTGATGGTTTCTGTCTAGGAGAGACTACTCGTAAGGACATCCGAGTCGAGGGAAGCTTAACTTGACAAGTCGCGTACACAATAATCAAAAACGCGTGTTACCAACTTCCGTCACCAAATTTTCACTCGGATCAGTGCAACCTCAGCGATGCTAGCTTATGGTGCACTATCGCGCTCTTTGCTACCTATGGACCCCCCTCTTTCGACAGTCGGTGCGCTTCCTCCCCTCGATTGTGCTTCGATGGTACACGAGACTGCCGCAGACCGGGGGTGGTAGTACTTGCTGAAAGCCTGAACCAACTTGATGAAGACCTACGAGCTAGATAAGCTACGCGGGATTTTTGAACGTGTATCTCTGGTGAATTCTCGACGTTCAACGTTCAACTACTATCGATCCTTGTACACAAAATTCAGAACACTTCGTAGCCTAAGTAGTAACGATTCAACCACCTGAGCTGAGCAGAATGTCGGGATGCAGGCCCAGGAGAGCCTATGAGTAATCGATCGGTGACACTTCGCAGGTGCAGCATGCTGCAGAAAAGGCTGTGCCACCACCTGTCTATAGAGGTCTCGTGTGCGCGTGAGGCTCCACGGTAGGGGAAATTTGGAGCGAGCTGAAGTTTGTGAAAAAGGTTTGGACATGAAAGAAATTTGAACGCGGCCCTGGCGGGCCGCGAACGAACACAGGTACGCAGCGTTTCAAACAATTCAACTCAGCTAAGCTCTTCACTCAAACTCGGATACGTTGCAACCGCTTATCGATATCACTGGGAGGTTATCATTTCAAAACGCCGTGCGCTTATTTCTTTCAGCTTCAGTGGGTTTGTAAGCACCAGAAATGGGAAGACGACATTTGGGTCTCTTGCTCAAGGAATCAGACCTCCTCAAATGCTGAGCCACATCGTCCAGCTACCCGTTGATAACAGCACGGATGCCTACTTATACATCCGTGAGGAAGCATAGAAACAACAATACCGCCTCCGCCCTATGATGTACCACCCAAAAGGAAGGGTGAGTAGTCAATCTCGGGCAGTCGTTCTTGTGGTGCTCTTGGACCACGACGGGACTAAAATAATCAACTTGAAACGCACGAGCGAGCCATCAGAGGACGTGGCCAAACCTCGAGAGTGGCTGAAGACATGGAAGACTGACCGAGTTCATCAAGCTGGTTGATGTTCCTAATGGTATATGTATATCTTGTTCTCATGTGGTTCAATCGCTGACGGGCCCTCATCTAGGTATAGACACGCAACGACGTACAGAGCGGGAGCGATACCGTCTTCAACTTATGGCCTATCACCCGACAGACATGATGAACGAGCTCTCTTGCGTTGTTGTTCTTGTCGTGCTTTTCAACCACGACGGGAGGAGGAGGATCAACGTCAAACGTATGAGTGATGAATCGAAGGACGTCGAGACGGCCAGAGATTGGTTGAAGAGATGCGGGGCCACAATTTTATTGAGCTGGTTGATATCCTCTTTGGTGATCGGGACAAGACAAGGTACTTACTTCTCGGGTTTTGCGTCAAATCTTAATGTTTATGGAAGTACAGTTCACGAGCTCGCTGCTCCTGCCAATTGATCCTGCACAAACGGGATACTTTCACTTCATTGATTGTTGATATTACCATTGAGGTCAATCTAGGCAGGGTGTTGGCCATCATCATCACCCCACATCACGAGTCGCTCAGAGGCGCTCGTCTATCACTTTCAACTTATCATACGTAGAGAGGCATCCTCACAGCCTCCAGGTCCCTATGTCAGCGCGATGACCTCTCAACCTTCCCCGCATCTTTGACGGCTTGTCATCATCGAACGGGAGCTCAAAAATCGACGAGTAACATCATCTTGGGACCCTGCCATGGATCCCCCACCACCTTACAACGCCGCCAACAACGGCATCAACGACTCTAAGCACCCTGCCTCCAGGTCGAGACGGCTAAAGATCAGTTGAAGAGATGCGCGGTGACAAGTTTATTGAACTCGTCGATGTTCTCCTTGGTAATCGGGACAAGACAAGATACTTAACCGTCAGCTCTCAGGTTTTGCGTCGAATCTTAATGTTATAGAAGTACAATTCACGAGCTCCTGCAAATTGATCCTGCACAAACGGAATAGTTTCAGTCATCATCACCCCACATCACGAGTCGCTCAGAAGTGCTCGTCTATTACCTTAAATTTATCATATAGCGAAGCATCCGTACAGCTTCCAGGTCCCTATGTCAGTGCCATGACCTCTCAATCTTCACCGCATTATGATGCCTTGTCATCATCGAACATGGGCTCGGCACTGTCCCGTCGCCAACACGTTAAGACTAAGTAGTCGCCTGATATAAAGATCGACGAGCAACATCATCTCGGGGCCCTGCCATGGATCCCCCGCCACCTTACAACGCCGCCAACAACAGCCTCAACGATTCTAAGCACCCCGCTTCCGCCAGTGACAAACCCAAACCCCCAGACTACCCTCAACCTCTCGAGCCGGGTCCACCGCTTCGCTATGACTTCCCTCGAACGTTCGCCATCGGCGCGCGCCGCACCAACGCACCACTGGTCTCCAGCGCCCAGCTCAAGGACCACCTCGCACTCCTGCATGCCTTCACGAGACACAGGGCTAGGACTGATGGGTTGTATCGTGGGAGGAATGAAAAGATTCCATTTTTGCCGAGGGAGGGGGAGAGGAAGTGGGGGTGGTTCGTTGGGCTTGCTGTGGAACGCTTCTCGGTTTGGTGCGAGGGGCTGAGGGAGGGGGATCTGCATCAGCGTGCGAGGGATGTGTTGCCGTCTGTTGACGTGCTCATGGTTGGTGAAGCATAATTCCCCTCTCTTCGTGCCAGAACTCATATTTGGATAGGTGTGGCATGCGCACATGTTAAACCCTAGGTACGTCTATATCATCAGTACAACCATCCAAAGCTCATCTCCATGCAAGCTGGGACGCCGAGGATTGCAGCCGTATCAATGCCCTGCGAGGCCTCAAATCTCTGACATCAGCATTCTCCAACTACTTCGTACGTCTTCACCACACTTTCCTGCCTCTCCCGCCCTCCTCAACGGCTCCGCCAGGCTTTTGAACTGGAGGACATCCTAACATCAAAGCCCACTCAGTCCAGGGTCGACGTCTGGGACACCACCACACGCGGGCGTCACTTTGACCCCATCCGAGACGCCGAGCTGCACCACACGCGTAAAGTTCTTTGCCCAAAGTGCCGTCGCTCCCTCCTTATCGGTATGCACACTATCTCCCGCGACCTTCTCAGCGAACTGATCCTACCACAGCTTACGTGAAAGAAGACTCCACTGGCTTCTTCCAGAAGAACTTCCATGTTCAATGCCCTTCGTATTGGTGTCAGAACCTGCCCAGGTTCACACGGCCCCTCCTGGGCGCCCGGAAGCTCGCAGAGGATCTGGCAGGAATGGGTGTGAAAGCTGATGTAGCCACGCCGAGTCTCGCGTGCGTTCCCACTCCTAATGGCTTCGGTATCTTTGTGTACTGACTAGGACTTGGTTTGTGTACAGTGGGACTCTGCGGACTTCCCGGAACGCTACCGATACGGCGCGGGGAAAGCTCGGGAGGGACACGATACCCAGGGGCCCGTCGTTCAGGAAGCCAGCAGGTAATACGGAGGAGTGGATCATCGCGATTCTGACGCAGAATAAGTATGATTTGGAGGTATTGAAGGAGGCTATGGCAGGTAACATGAATGCGGGGGGAGGCAATTTGTATGAGCGTTTCCATTCGAACCTCAGTGCAGACAATGACTAGACCTTGTGTAGGCTGACGAGGATAACCTCGGCGTACCAGACTGCATACGTGTTCTCTGTTGATCTGGTTGGAGCGGTATGTTTACCACCCTGCAGACCACACGTTATTGGCCACCGACGAGATGCTGCAGGTCCTATGGCAAGGGTCATTTGTGAAGAAGATGTACGATCTGCAATGGACTCAGCCTGGTTTCTTTGACTCGAAGGACGACGAGGTTGCTCTGCAGCATTCCATTGTGCGGTATCATGCGTGAGTTTCAATTAGAATACGCAATTAAATTTACAGTACTTACCAGACTTTTCCTCGACAGCTTCCTAGACCTCATGTCAGCGTCAAATACATCATTTTTTGTGCCCACGCTCGATATCGATCTCGCATGGCATACCCATCAACTACTTTGGCAGACGTACAACAATGATGGTATGAATTACGTTGGCCGATATGTTGACCAGTCAGCCCTTACTTCTCATCTCCCGCTCACTAGCGACTAACTATCTGATAGCGACGACAAGGTGGAAGAGCAAACATTGGCCACCGTTGCCTTTGATGTGACATGTTGTGCTTGGAAGGTGCCTCTCGCCGTGCTCTAAAACGTCGCATCAAGCACTGAGAAAAAACCTAACATTTAGAACCGCTTTAACTTGTCCTACACCCACTGTGGCTGCCCCCTCCCCGGAATGACCATCGGCCAGCGCCTCTCCCCCTAGTAAAGCACTTCGGCACCCAAAAGTCTTACCTCATCCCTCCCGCGCGCGAAGACCTCCTTGCCGCCACGCACCCCAGCGACCACAACGCCATCTTCGCCTGGCACCGCAAGCACCTCAGCGAGGGGCTCCAGCAGTGCCGGCGGGAGAAGTTCAAGGAGCGCCAGGAGCGGGATGTGCGGGAGAGGCGGAAGGGGAAAGGGAAGGAGCGACGACGGGTGGATGCGCATGAGGCGGCGTTTCTGGTGCCCGTGCCGTTGTATTATGGTTATGGAGGCTGCGCTGCGTATACGGGAGCTGTGGTGTATAGTGCGAATGATAATGGGATTGGCGGCTGTGCTGCGGTGAGCCCTCAACTGATGATCATGCTCGCGACGGAAACATTCTGATCCATTGTTCTCGTTGCAGGGTGGTGGTGCTTGTGCTGCTGGAGTAGGAGGATGTTCTGGTACGTGCCTTTTTGTTTGGTTATGAAAGCTGTCTTGCCAATCGTGTTTTCCAGGTAGTGGATGTGGTGGATGTGGGGGTGTGTATGTCGTATACCTGTCGAACATTTTACTAAGACAATTTATATAACAGGTTAACGGTTCTGATGATACTCTTCATCTAATCACGGCCTTACCTTGTATTTCAATTTCATCGTGACTTTCTCGTGTAAATTTGATACATCAGCCGCTTTTGTAGCTGTCAGCTCAGCAAGCTTCAGGATGATAATTTGTATGGGGTAAACTTCAAGTGAGTCAATCTTTTTCAACCCACGACCGAATCACATCCTAGTGGCAACGCTCACGTTCGGCGCCGGCCCCTTGGTGGTCATCATGTTACCTGGTTTTTTGTTCCTCAAATACCAGTTTTTTGTTCGACATATCAAATATCATGTTGAAAGATTGGATACTTCAAATAGGTGAATCAATTAACCGTCCATAATTATCGTGTTTGAAAGTTATATAGGCCAACTGCACCGATTCTGCACCGATGCAACAATCGTGATGACGACCACACATGCTTTGCGCGATTCTCACATTGGGCCTGCCTTGAGATACAATATCTATATCCTTGCTTTTCAGACATTGCTTTACGGTATGCCATTTTTATTGTGTTGGCTTCATTCTCAATTTTCAATGTGTTCCTCAGGAGTGTTACTGCCTATTTTTGGGCATGCATCGTTGAAAATCTGGTCAGTTCGATGCTGTGCCTTGTCAAATGAAAAGTACATGCTGTTAATATCACGGGTATTCAGGCGACGTGGTCTTCGCTCTCCTAACAACAGGATAATGCTGGGAGTCTGCACCGCAAACTGTGTGCTTTTCACCCTGCTAGTTGTTACCACTCCAATTATGATTATACTCGACCTGAAGGTCATCGGAAATGGCGGCTCCTTCATCAAGCCGAGCACGACTCGTTCAGGGCTCGAGTTGCTACAAATATGGACTTTGCAGTTTCTGGTAATAGTCCCATCCGCGTATCAAAGCCGGCAATCAACTAGTAACATCACAGATGCTGTTGAGTGATTCTGTGGTCTCTTGGAGAGCTTGGATTCTGTGGCCGCAACACAGATGGCTTAAAGTCATCCCGTGTCTGGGCCTCCTAGGCCTTTCCGGTCAGTGAGTTTCTTGACCTCGTCCAAACCTGAATGAATCTGCCATAAATACAGGAGTATCCATCTATATCATGATCCCTGAAATTGGGTTTCTGACTCCACTATCAAGGGGAATCCCAGAATTTCGAGTTGAGCCCAGGGCTTTGTCACGAGCCGATATGTTCTACGTTCTACCTATCTCAGCAAGTGTCAACATGGTGGCGACTGCTGTAATTGGTGTCAAGTACTGGTGCGTTGTGAACTGTTTCTCTGAAAAACTAATCAGCAATCTAATCATGCGCCCTTGAATCCCCCAGGGTGCATCGCAAGAATGTTAAGGTTTTACAACGTAGACGCCGCTCCACCGTGGACAAGGTATTAATTGTCCTCACTGCTTCCGGAATAGCATTCTTGGTGATGCAGGTAAGCTTGATTTGCTGCTATGCTTGGGAAATGGATACTTAACGTGAGGATTAACATTAAATAGATGCTTAATGTTGTGACTTGTTTTGTCCTACTTCCGGATGTAGTGACCACCATCTTGTGGTGCTTATATGTAGCTTTCATAGTGAGTTCCTTTCCAAGCACTTGTGTAGCTGTCAGCTTGAATGAAAGATTAATCTAGGCAGTATACCCATTGCTGGTAGTTATTCTGGTCAGCAACGAGTGTACCATTATTGAGACATTTAGCTTCCCGTTGGTTTCGGAGGAGAACCATGGCCAGTGTGGCGATGTCAAGGATAATGGGGGAGAGGGCCGAATCAACTAACTACGCGCGATGCAAGCGTCTAATGTTCACCGTGCCGACAGGTGCTGCCAGAATTCACAGCAGCAAATAGAGTTGGGACTCATCACTGGGTTGTGTCTACCAGATGGGATGGCGATCAGTGTTTTCACGAAGCTCTTCTTGACCATATATACTCATAAACTCATATTACTTATTGGACTTCATGTTCTTTACGGCCTCCGGTGTACTTCAAATGTCTGTCGTTGTTGTATATGGTGCTGTAATAATGAGACTACATTACACTATGAGGACGACACCCAACTGGACCTGTATTGTCCCTGATATGTCATAAAATAATCCACATAGATTATGGCCAGTTACAATCTGGCATGCCTCGAGTGCTTTGTATCCAAATGAGTGAGGGATGCAGGTATATAACAACAAAGTCCACCATCCGATAGCAATAAGTAAGGTATCTTGACGTCTGAGGTCATAGTTACAGGCAAAACGGGCACGGAAGATGATGAAGATGGTATTGCAGCCAGGCTTCCTTCTGCAAGGTAGGTGCAGATGTACACAATATCCCAGCAGGCATTATCGTATACTGGGCTGCCGGCGCCAATTACACTTGTTATCTGCACAGGGGAGGCATGAGCGTGATGTGAATAAGTATTGGGAGGCTGGCATGTACACAGTTACCTGGCAGCTCCCCTATCACTGTTCTCACAGTGGTGACTGAACAAAAGCTTGTTGGAGGAAGAGATTAAATTTTGTGGTAATTCAGCAAGGAACTAAGTCTATAACAGCATGACTAGTTCACTCCATGTGTTGTGAAATTAATGTCTTATATCATGCAAAAGAAATGGGGGATGTACTAGATAGAAGTATGTACACGAAAATACATCCTAGCAACAAAAGAAAGGTAAAAGGACTAGGAACTCAAGCCAGGAAGAACAGTCCTGGTGAGTGGGTATTAAAAGAGAAGAAAAAGAATCAAAGAATAGTATGGGATGCCATTGGGGTCAAGGTGGACTTGGAGGAGTCTGTTGCTCATGCCTGGATGAATGGATGTTGTTGGAGTCTGGAGTGGCATCAGAGGTGGTCTGCACGCTTTTCGCCTCTTGCTTTCGACACGCCGACATTAGGCTTGAAGTCCTGAGACTGCTGTTAGTCAAATCATAATCAATCTTGAAGAAAATACAACATGCCTCATTGTCCCTGTCATCCTTCTAACAGTCCACAGACACTCCACACTGTCCCAATATCACCTTTGCAATAACCCCCACCACATCCAACACCATCACCAACACCTTTGCAACTACACTCTTTGCAGCCTCTAGTACCTCCCCAACTGCTCCCCCAACAAATCTCTTGGCCCAGTCTCAATGGACCAAAGCTGCCCCTTGTGTTCCTACTCCTCCTGGCATGCTTACATCCACAGACGATCTGGTCGTACATTGCATCCAGGGTCTTGACTCAGCCCCCACCTCTTCTGCTGCCTGTTTTGCTTTGAGCCCACATTGGGTCATAACCTCTGGGTCAACCGGTGGGAGGATGTTATCGAAGAGCGATGAGGATTCGCGTGGGGTGTGTATGAGGAGGCGAGAAGAGTGAAGAGTGTTGGAGAGGAAGAGAGGAGTGGTGGGGGCTGGATGTAGGAAACTTGAATGAAAGGCACCTGGGGAACTTTGGCAGGTATTACGTCATAGCACGTTGGGAAATCAGGAAGTGGAGGGTGGCCATCACTCGGGGAAAACAACAGTTGGCGCATGCGCAAAGCCCATGATTTGCTTGGGATGAAGTCTTGTGTTTGACAATGAGAATTATGGCAGCCACCATGTATCTTGACTCAGAAGTGTAAATGATCCATGGATGAGTGCTTCCCCTAGATATTCACGATGAATGGTACAGCTGTGGGAGTGGGTATAGTCCATCGGAGGCATGTGGTTGTTGCAGTGAGCATCAGGAAAACGGATTGACCAAGATATCCCTAGATGAGAGGATCGTGAGAAGAAAAAGATGGCAAAGCAGGTCTGGCCATATCTAGTCATACCAAGGACTCATCAACTTGTTGGTCATTGCCTTACTGATAATCAATATGAAGGTTTGGTCAACGCACTTTCCAAAATTTGACTCCTGTATCTAACCTGTATCATGAGTAGGAAATGAGGATGAGGTAGATCTACTCATATCGAGGGCCTGTCGGCTTGTTGGTCATTGCCTTGCTGATAATTGATACAAAGGTTTGGTTGACACGCTTTCCAAAATTTGACTCCGGTATCTAATCTATATCACAAGTAGGAAATAAGGATGAGCTCGATCTACTCATATTGAGGGCCCGTCAAATTAATGGCTGTTGCCTTGCTGATAATCAATGCAAAGGTTTGGTCGACACACTTTCCAAAATTTGACTCTTGTATCTAATCTGTATCACAAGTAGGAAATGAGGATGAGGTCAATCTACTCATATTGAGGGCCCATTGAATTGATGGCTGTTGCCTCACTGATAATTGATACAAAGGTTTGGTCAACGCACTTTCCAAAATTTGACTTCTGTATCTAATCTGTGTCATGAGTAGGGAATGAGGATCAGGTCGATCTACTCATATCGAAGGCCTGTCAAATTGATGGCTGTTGCCTCGCCAACAACAGATACGGTCGTCTGGTCAATGGATGGACTGCCCAAGATTGGTGAGATGGGTGTGGTTTTGGTAAGGCTCCAGTAGGTATGGGTTTTATACTCATTGAGATTTACCTCAACCTTGACAGATACTACTATCCGACTATCTTAACATTGACGCCATGCACTGGAAGCACAAAGCCCACCGGGATTATAATTTTGAATTGTTGCCATTTGAACTCCAGTATGTTTGTCAACCACATCCCGAAGCTCTCCCAACTCATCTCGCCTCATCTCACCAGCATCACAATATCCATGTTACCTTGCTTGAGCTATGCTCCTCATACCAGCACATTGGCATTGCGGAATAGGGCTGCTGACCCCACCACGCAATGCACCAAGGGCCATGGGACAAGGAGGAACAATGTTGGTAACAGGAGCTACCCCTAGTTAGTTGCTGACCCTACTATCCCCACATCATGCCAAAGTACCAGCGATGAGGTGAGAGAGACTTGGAAGGCCGGCTGGAAGGGTTTAGGCAGATGCAGACACTCGGGTCACTAGTCAACTACACGGACAAATTTTTATTATAAGTATACTGTTTCATGAGTACATTATTTAACAAGTACATTCAACCTGGAAATAGGGTCAATACCGCAGAGATTGTTATAAATCAGATACTTACTATTTTAATTCCTTGATGCTACTAGCCGCTTGGGCTTGTAAGGAGGATAGCAGCCCGTTCATCAGCCTGTGAACACAATCAGCTAGTGCCCAGCACGTGAGGAAATGGTATGCACGGTAAGTGCGGTGAGACGGCAACCTGGGGATAGACTGAATGCAATGGAACCAGTGAAGATGAACAGTTTGAATTGGGTTTGCAAAAAGTCAACTTGGCTGAGGCTGCTGCCAGCCAGCAGCTGTTGCTACAAACAGTACAATGTCAACATTCCGTGCCCTGTGCACACCCTCCTACTCCTGTGTTCGACCTTGAGCGAGGCCTTCTTCCAGCCCATCCTGATGCCCACTATCTTGCCCACTGCCCCCACCTCCAAGCCCTGCGAAATCAATGAGGAGCACCATCTGGTGATGGTGCCTCCCACATATGCAGACATTTAGCCAGGGGCTGCTGTGGAATGTATTTGATTGGTCTTTGTGGTGGAGCTCCTGCATGGGGCGCAGTGAGGGAAAGGCCTGTTGCGTGTGGTGCTGGGCAATAGCATTGAGGCCTCTGGTGCATCACAAGGAAAGGAAATAATGGTGGCAGAAATTGATCGACTGCCAGGTAGCGAGAGCGGAGCTGGAAGGATGGCCTCTAGGAAGGGCTGGGCATGTTTGCCGTCAGCATTCTGGACTGCACAACAGACTCTAAGCGGCATACCTCCAAATATTCAGAGAACATTGCCATAGATGTTGAGCTTGGTGCAAAAAGCTGAACTTGCAGTTCGTAGTACAAGTAGGATTTGGAAGAATGGGCTGGAGGGCGTAGGGACCCAGGTGGGGACCAGGGGAAGTTAATAGGTCCAAGTTGGGTGTGTTGCAGCTTTTTGAAGTGAACTCTTTATGAAAGATAAGGAAGGAGCCCACCTGGCGTCCATACACATCTGACACACTCACAGCGGACTTGGGTGGCTCCAATCTTCTGAGCCATGGGTGGAGAAATAGGTGGGACATAAGGTAACAGAGCTGGGGGCCAGGGTTTGCAAGAGTTATTTAACGTGATGGTAGGGTAGGAATTTCAGGGGGGAAGTAGGCAGGGCATAAGACAGCGGCAATGGATCTGGAGGCCAAAATAATTGAGATTCATTTGACAGGGCAGCAGGATATAGATGTCAGTTACATGTGTCCGCATCTATCTGAAAGCCTCCTGCCCTGCTCTCCAAAAGCATTGCAGGGAGCCATGATCAAGTTGGCTGGCGATTGCGGGGTACCTACAATACTTTACACTCCCCCCCCTTGTCCGGACGGAGTCCACTGGAGTCCACTGAGTCCGGATGGAGTCCGGATAGACTCCAGTGGACTCCAGTGGACTCTGCTCATATTCCAGTGGACTCCAGTGGACTCCGCTCATGCTCCAGTGGACTCCTGTTGGATGGACTTACAACTCTCATCAGTAGTTTGAGTAGATTCTGTACAGACTCTGACCAGACTGTGAGTGGACTGTGAGCAGACTGTGAGTGGACAGAAGACTTATATAAATTTTCAACATTTTGAGTTGTAAAAAGTTACAAGTTGATCAACTTGAACACTAACATATAACTATCTTACAAGATATTATGACAAAATATATATTGACATCTGTCCCCCATACTGTGTATGGTGGTGCAAACGATGTCGAGTATCCATGCATATTACTTTACAATATTTGATTGATAATAAAAAATAGAAAATAGAAAACAAATCGACGCCCGACACTCGCCCCCTCGGGGCATGCGGACAACGTTGGACATGGGGCAGGGGTCAGAGTCTTGTGTTGGGTGGTTGGCTGTCATTGTTCCTTGTCGTGTCATATAATTATATTGAAATATATTATTATATAAGAAAGAATAAAACAAAAATTGACGCCTGATGCCCGCCGTGTCGGGGCGCGCAGGCGACGTCAGGCTTGGGGCGGGAGTTGCAGTACTGTGTCGGGTGGTCATTGTCGTTCTTCATCATATGGTGATGTGGTGCGTGGTGTTCATCGTCAGGGCGTGTGCAGGCAACGTCAGGTGTGGGGGCAGGGGTCACGGTACTGTGTCAGGTGGCCGTTGTCGTTCCTCGTCGTGTACAGTGGGTGACGTGGCAGTGGCGGGGGACCTCGTGTGGCCGTTGCGGTCGTTCCACATGTGTGGCGTGTGGCCATTGTGGTCGTTCCGCGTGATGTGGTGACGTAGCGAGGGTTGCACTGGCATGGCGGGTGTTGTGGCAGCGGTGGGCTTCAGGGCAGCAGGAGTCGTGTTACTGCGTGTGGGCGTTGTGGTCATTCCGCCTTGTGACGTGCCATTGCGGTCGTTCCGTGTGGTGAGGTACCATGGCGGGTGTTGTCTGCATGGTCAGGGGGTTGCTGTACCTGGTGGTTGGTGGTGGTGGTGGGGGTTGCAGTACCATGTGCAGTCGTCATCGTTGTTGTGTGTGGTGGTGCAGTGGTCTGGCAGTACTACAGGCAGGGGTCGGGGTACCGCGTGGTATGGTGACGTGGCGGGTACTATGGCAGTGGCGGGCGTCATTTACAGCATGTGGCCGTCGTGATCATTTGGCGTGGTGTGGTGACATGGAGGGTGCTGTGGCAGCAGCAGGCGTCAGCGGGGTCAGTGGGGATGCTTGTACGTACGTACCTCTAGCCGCCTGGTGTGGTTGCGGGTGGGCCTGTGCGGGTTATGGGGTAGGTATTGGCTGTGGGGTGTGGTTCTGTTAGTGACAAAGCGGGGTGGGCGCCAGCGACGCACCTTGTGGCTCCCCCCCGGCTGGGGTCTCCCCTTGCATGACCCTCTACCTGGCCATTTCCTACCTGTATCCCGCCGCAGGTTCGGCGTTGTGTGGCGGGGGTGTCGAGCGTTGCACGAGAACGGCGGTGACAGGACATGGGAGGCAGCAGGTAGCGATGGTGATGGTGGTGGGAGGAAAGAACAGTGAGTCAACTGAAATTGATCGCTGACGTGTTTGACGTGGCCGCCAGCACATGCCTGCCTTCGCGAGGTGCTATGTTCGAGTCTAATGTATAGGATCCAATGACCTGTTGGTGTAACGGTTATACCGCTTTCTCGTTTGGCTTAATAAGCTCTGTGAATGTGAGGGTTCAACTCCTGCACTGTGTAAAACTTTTGCTATATTCTATAATAATAGAAATAAGCAATAAATGATGTTTGGGCCACTCAATCTGTACCACTCCATTGGAGTCCACTGGACTCCACTCGGAGTAAAGTCCACTCACAGTCCATGGACTTTCTGTGGACTGGGTGGAGTCCACTGGATGTCCACTGGATTCCACCTGGATAAGCAGTGGACTGGACCAGCCAAATTCTAAGATTTGGCTGGGTGTAACGTCTGGTCGGAGTCCACTCAAACTCCACTGGAGTCCACCCAGTCCGACCGGAGTCCACTGGACTCCGAGCGGAAAAGGGGGGGGAGCGTAAAGTCCTCGGTACCTATGATGTTGAAGGAGTAGGAGGGCATCCAGAACCTGGCAGAGCGGGAGAAGCTGCTTGCAATGTAGGGGTGGATGACAGGGTAGAGGAGGGGGTATTCTTGGAGCCAAGCGCAGCAGGGGACACAGCTTGCAGGAGCAGATGATAGAGGAGAGGATGAGAACAGGCCATTCAATGCAAATCCATCCTCAATGCACTCTTGAACAAGTGCCTCAAATGAAAAGTCTTTGCAGGTGGGGCGCGCTGGCTCCAAGGGCAGTATCTGGCAAAGCGTGTGAGTCTATAGCCCCATCCTTTTCTTCCTCACCCTCACCTTCATCTTTATTCTGTCCGTCATTCGGATAGTTCTCATTAAGACCAACCGCTGTGATACTAGTTGCCGCACTTTATACCAAACCTCTACCGACAATGCCAGCTGTCCAAACCACTAAAGAGGACCATGCTCAAGCCAATGATGGCCTGCACGTGGCACCCCAAAAGACGATGTGAGTGTGCCCAGACTCAATGCCTTCTCAATGCTAACCATTGTGGGTCCTGATTACAGGGCTAGGACTCACCTTTATGTTGGCATTGGGTGCCACTTTGGCTGTACCATCTATGCTTTTGCAAACATTCAAAAGGTCATCAAAAACGGCCTCCAATTTGATGCCAAGGCTCCAAACAGGGCACGCTCACTCAACGGTACATCTCACAGCTGTCTAACTACAGGTCCATGAGCTTATCCTACTGCCACTTCAGAGAGCTTCAAGAATATTCCATCTACAAACAGTTGCTCTCAGCCTGTGAAGGACTCAAAGAGGCTCTGCTGAAGGAAGACAGCACCGTTGAGGATATTGTCTTCTGTGCCAATATGGTATGTGCTGTATTACCTTAACAAACTGCTGCTAAACGTGCTGTGATAGTTTCAGAAGGGTGCAAACACAGTGCGCAGGGACAATACCAAAAGAATGAAGGGGCCGATCATCGAGTGGATCACTCCTCATGGGCAGATTTTGGAGCCTCCATTGAACCACTGTCAGAAAATCAATAGAGGCTTCTTCCATGAAGTCACTGGGAGGCATCTCTGCCCTGCACACTTGGACTGGGAGGATGAACTGTCTGTATAATGCTCAGTTTCTTGATGTTGTACCATGTTCAGCTCACTGTGTTCTATCCAGTACATGGAGTCGTTTACGCAACGGAGAGCTTATTGTCCCAGGTCACAGCTGGCCCATATTCCTCTACAAAGGCTCTGTTTTCCATTCCGAGGATCCATGGAAAGGTCTCTTGAAGGGCTCAATCCTTGTCATGGTATGCCCCTTTCTCTCTTTTCTCCTCGATGATTCTCAGGCTTATGTAGACCACCACTCTAGGCATACAAACATATTTTCATATCCCCTAGCAGCATCAACGCTACTGATATGGAGGCTGCTACAAAAGGAGGCAATGCACAGATTCATGGCATGAAGAAGGTTACAAAGGCATCCGTTGTTTACACAGCCACTCAGGTACTTAGTCTTAAGTTTAGCAGCTTTGATTAATTGACATATCTAATGATTCAAGGCTCACTTTGCACTGTCTTCTGCGTCTTTCTGGTCCCACACTGATAGAATGATGGACTTGGAGAATTTTTATTCATCCCTTTTGGGTGTGCTCAACAACCCTGCCAACTTGATCTATGTTGTGGAACTTTTGGTGTGGTGGGACAGGTGCGGCGATGGCTGGTATACTACGCTTCTAGTGCTGACTATCATGTACAGGAGAATCTTCCCTCATGCTAGACCCAACGCCGCAATAGTTCCCATATCAGGCAGTCCTCTGGACCAGATCCGGCAATTACAGATAGAACAAGCTCTCACAGAGGTGGAGTTGCCAGTGGGAGAATAAGTTGAAGCCGCTGCTTCACTAGTTACAAATTTTTCAGTAGTTGATAGAAAGTTGAGATATACAGTAACAATAATAATATAAATCCCTGCAGTCTTACCGAGTTGTCCAATGAAACTTTTTCAGAGTCTCAAGCTGCGTCGTGGTGGCAGAACAGTACTACAAAGCCTGGATCAGACTCACCAGCCAAGAATTGGACGAGGTAGACATACCTGCCAGTTTAGCTCACTGCGTTGCAGTTTCTGCTTTGTAGTGATATCATTTCTCTATAAACCCGGCAGATACAGGCTTTGTCTGTCTGCACTGTGGAGAAGTTCAGGTTCTGCAACTGTCATGACATTGTGGGCCCAGTGTTTGGCCAGTACCAACAGCAATGGCAAGAGGATTGCACAAATTTGGATAGTCCAAGCGTGGCAATGAGATAACTAATAAAGGGACATATTAGAAGCTGAGTGTATGACGCCATATGCGTCAGTAGTAGTAGGTGCCAAACTTGACCACTATGAGCTACTATGGAGATGTCTGGCATAGAAAAGTCCGTCAGGTAGTTACAGGGTGGTTAGTCCATGTTGCCATACAACCCAAAGCTACTACTGTAGCCCGGGGTCCAGAATTAATGTATGTGACAAAAGTGAGGGGTCCATGATGTTTGGCGGTTTCAAGTCCTTGCCATAGGAGACGTCATGTAAATCATGATAAAGTTCTTGGAGCCCGCTGTTCAAGGACGGAGTGGACAACAGAGTGGACAATGTGGTGGAGGACGGGGGCAAGCTGCTGACGAGGCCCAGCTGGATGACATGCTGGCTATCTTCTTCCGCCTTGATCTGATGCTGGGTGCAGTCCTCCAATGACGACAAATCTGGGTTGCTCTTGATCTCTGCGAGGAGGTATTTGACCTCATCCCTTGCTCTATTCAAACAAGCCCACAGATAAAGCTGCTCTAGCCTTTCAACTTCGGCTTGCAAGGTCTGTATATCCTTTCAGCATACGCCCCCTAGGGTTGTTTCCAATGTTTTGAAGGCAGTACCATGTTGGGGCAAGATATTCTTAAAGGTATTCAATGTTGAATCCTTTCAAGAAATTTGGTTAGAGAGTATTGGATTAAATTCAGAAACAATACATAAGGTAGGGGGCATCCATACGCGTCCTACATCATGTGATTTGCGTGACAGGATCTAAATTATGTCACGTCGCAACAAAACCCTCCCTGTAGCACGTCAAACATCCCATAGATACAATCTAAGCCCATACGATCCTGCCTATACAGATGTAAGAGATAATACAATAATCTAATCCACCCTAACCTGGCCCAAAAAATAAAATTTGAGCCTCTACACGGCACAGAAGACCTGAAATTCTCTGTTTTCAGCCTATATCATTGGTAGGAGGTCTGCCTACATGGACAGTCGCCTAAAGAACCTTGTGGGAGGTGCCAAAACCCTTATAGAGCACTTCTCACCATCAAAGAAGCGAAAGAAAGCCCCTGCTGATGATGGGAACTACAACCAGTCCCAGTCCTGTGGCTGCTCCCAGCGTGTCAAACTTCATTTACACGCTCAATCCACTTCCAAAACACTGGAGGCCAACTGTAGAGGATGAAACAGAGTCCATTCACTCATCTGACGCGTCCACCATTGCCTCTTTTGACACTTTTGGCATTGAACACGATGACAACGCGTGTTTGATGCCTATCACTGATTCTGAGCACGCCTTGCCATTACCGCGACCACTTGTGGATGATCCCAATGCTAATTCCATGCGCGACAGAAAGGCTCGTCTTACAGACCTCACACTTTTGCTTCGGGGGCCTCAGAGAAGCTGTTGGCTGATCAATTACCTTAGATTTGCATCTCGTTCACGTAAATTCATGTTGGCATACTCAAAGGGGCTCAATGGCAGACAGGCAGCATGGGCTGCAAGAAAGTTTTGGGGCCATTGAATGATCCCAGAGAACATTCTCGAGGAACTCGAGGCCGCACACATTGTATAATTTTGAAGCTCCTTATAATTTGGTCAAACTTGGACTCAAATCTTACTTATATTCTTATACCTGTTAGATCCATATACAATATATACTAATGGATAATCGTATGGTCTCTGATTCCTTGAATACTGTGTCTAAGAGCCGGAATCTTGTCCTCGAGCGTCAAAACGGCAACTTCTGATGGGATTGTCACAACAAAGTAACGTCATGTGATGTAGGACGCGTATGGATGCCCGCTACCTTACTTGGAGTGCAAAAACCGAACTGCCTTCAATGTTGGACAGTTGATGCTTGGCGGCAAGGAACCGGTAAAGAGATAGTTCCTCTAAACATATGCACTCGTCATACAGTGCCACTCTTTCAAGATAACAAGCATAGGCATGCTCGTCTTGACGATAATAGCGAACACGATACTGACAGGGGTCATGAGAGATGAGAGCTGTAATGTCATGAATTCAGGAAAAACACTGACGTGAGTAACATCGAAGTTGTTATCACAGGATTTTGAAACCATGGGGTTGAGGTGGCTAAGTGTTGTAAAACAATTGTAAAGAAATTTCCGTATGCCTGAGTGGTCGACGGAGGGATCATTGGTGTTGAAAGCAATATATGTAGGATAAAGTGTGATCATGTTGAGGATCTCTGAATTGGACAATGAATTGGTTGTTGGTACAAGGAGTCTCAAAAGACGAATGGGCCGCAATTAAGGGTAGGATGAAAAGCTTAGCCCCAATGCAAGGTGAAAACCTGAAGATGTTGCTCAGTGGTTGTTTCGGTTTCTAGAATCCCATGGCTGCATCCGCAATGATGGAGCACTCTGAGTGGATCATAGTCCAAACATAGTTTGAGTTTTGTGGGCCACAATTACCAGATGGGCCGAGATGCATGCATTTGTGACAAACCCAAGCCCAGACCCCACCACCCACAACCACCAGATGACAAAGCACATAGTAAGTCATAAAAAGTATTTGTTCAAGCTCAAATCGCAATCATCAAGGCCATAGTTCAAGCCCTCAGTTGGGTGCGAAATCAGAGAGCATGGTCACACAATGCCCGAGTCGATCACTCAGGATCTTTAAGATATATGTGTAACAAGTCATGTTGTTGATCATCATTGGTGCTGGAGCCGATGGAGGATCTTACGCCATGTGGCAGTGGGCCCGGGTGCCGTCAAGAACATGACGTTGTAAGTATTTGATGAGTCATAAGCATGTACGACCTAGAGAAGCTATGGGATGGGGAAAGCCACATCTTCAAAATCTGGCCTGATTGCCCTGAGCTGGGTGAGTGAGGATGGCCTGTGCAAGCTTGGCACAACATAGGTTGCCTGTTCAATGTTTTCAACCTCTGCTTGCCACGCATTCAGGCTGTACCTTGTGAGTGCCAATCTGGGTTGATTGTTCGCGTGCTTTCTGACTAGCTTTCTGTATTGATTGTCTTTGTCCCCCAAAACCCAGCATCAGCCCAAATGCAAAACCATAGACGACGCATGCTCCAAAAGTAGCTACCTTTTTCTTCTCTCCAGTGCCATGAATATGGCCACAAACCAGATCGATCCCCCATCATGGTTGCAGGCCAGTCTGAACACTTGTAATCATGCCAGGTTGCCACGACTCAAGCTCATGGCATAAGAGGGTCAAGAATACAAGAGAAACATCCTCAGGCTCTCTCTCCATTGGTCCACCTCTCCTTATCGGACCACGCTCTCTCCTCTGCTCTCGTTGCAGCTCTAACCCGAGACCATGAGCATTCAACTACATTGTCTTGTGGTCACCCTTGTTACCTGCTATCCTGGGCGGTTATGGCTATCTGACCTTCTCTCCCAATTGCTGCTTGGAGAGCCCACTCCGGTTGTAGAAGCCATGGTCCGTGCCTCTAACCCTGCCAAGAGTGCGTGCTGGAAGGTATTATTTGAGGTGAATCACTTGAACTACTCTGTCAACATAGTATCCCTGCTTACAGTTGGTCATAGGAGCTATTTCTCGCTGTAGGCCTGGACAAAGTTGGACTCTTCATTTGGAGACAGGCCTGGCCCTCCATTGACAAATTCATTAGTGGGGATACACTTCACAAGGTCTTCAAAATCTATCAAACTGACAGTATGACAACTGATCATGAGCATCGTCGTTGATGCCTCTGGTTCTGCAACTGAAACCTCTACCTCCCCATCTCAGTACAGCTCTTAACCTTATTCAGGTGCTTCATCATCCCTCGTATGTGGAGGATCATCTGCATTTAATGCATGTCACTCACTCAGTCTTTCATTCAGGCGTCATTCAGACACTCCTGGCTGACCCAAACAGGCCGCCACCAGAAGATCTTAGCCTGTCTCCAGTGGCCACAGATGCAGAGCATAGTACTATGAATTATGATCCTTTGGTTACCGAAAACATGCTTGATGGTGAGTTCAATCGAGACATCTTAGAGCCGGCCTAACTTCAACTTTTCAACATCAGATATGGCACTGCGAGCCTTCAACCTGCTTTCCTGCGATGTTCTCACATTGCAGGACCTCGAGTCACACCCCTCTGCCATATGCAACCCTGCTGAAATTTTGGATGACCTCCAGCAACTCCACCTGCATGACCTAAGTATGCTTTCAACTCCTATTGGAAGCTTTAACAGTGTCATGCACATCTACACCACTCTTTATAGGCAATGGACTCGGACCAATCCCATTCTGAGTACAAACCCCGCACTCCAGAGTGTGATGCAAAGCGAGTATGGCCCGGATTCTCTACTTGGTTCTTGGTCCGGAATGGTCATCACACAATTCTATAAATCAAATACCTGTGAGTTTCTGCATAACCCTACCGACTTATAGTACACGCCTGACACTCTGCAGTCCAAGGGCCTGGTTCTTGTGTTGTCAACCACACAGCATCTGGCAACGAGGACTGGCCATGGGTGCACCCTGCCATTGCCAGATGCAATCTGGCGACTACAAGCCCCCTGGGCTGGTGCCTGGATCCATCACTTCCGAGTCCATTGTGCCGCTGATGTCGCTCATCTTGGGTTCCCCTGCTGCACACGTTCACTCTGACATCTTTCTGTCCCTCCTCAAGGCCTGTCCCTGTTGGAGAGAGGTGCTTGCTCTTATGATTGCCATCCTAAAGAGTTGGATCTGGAAATCCCCCAGGTTTTTTCCACACGTCGCCATAGATATACAAGCAATTGTCAAGGCTTTTTGAAGCACCTACCAGTTTGCAGCCCTTAGGCACGTTGAGTCAGACCCAGTAGAATTCAATGCCGACGGGAGTCGCAAGTTCATCCCTTGGGCTGGTGTTGAAACAGACGGTATGCCCATATTGCCTCTAACAGCTTTCAATTTCGTTGACCTTATTCACTTCCTCAGTATCCTATTGGATCATGTGGCCCCCCGTCAATTCACACCACATTGGTCTGCCTATTCCCCAGACTGAGGTGTTGGTAACTGCCAATCTTGGATCCCCCGAAAATCTTCCTCCAGTATTCATAGACATCAGAACTGCATTTGGTCCTCAACACAATGACATCCATGGTTCCAGAAATAATGCAGACCCACAGTGATGAATATGGGGGGTTAGGGCATCTGTTCAATGTCAAGAAGTTGCTGCATCACATTTCACAGTGGAAATCTACCACTGAAGGCCCGAGAATCAGCACCATTGCGCCTCTCAAACATATCATAACCAACAAGGTCTTCCATGGTATGTCTGTCAATGACAACGACCCTGACCAAAACCCTTGCGACCTTACAGGTTCTATCACCACCCATGTCTTCCAGCACCATCTGTATGAGGGCAAGTGCTCGATCTTGCCAAATCCATGCTTGATAGCCACTAGCTACCACACCATTCCTCCCTTCAGACGGAACAACAATGCTGCATTTTCCTTTGCCATTGACCCTATTCTTCCAGTTGAAGGAGGCACAATCACCCCTCCACCAGCTTTGGGGAACATCTGCACTGCCATGGACTTTGCCGCGAACACTTTGTTCTTGCATGCATTTCAATGTCATGGTCAAATTCACGGGTCACCTGCAATAGTGCAGGAGACTTCAAGAGTCATAGGTTTGATGGCTGCTGATCAGCCCATATATGAATTCCATGTCCCCAAACACTACAACACCTTCATCAAACATCAAAACAACAATTGTGACTGGTTCCACAAGTTTCTTTATGGCACAACCCAGGTCTCACCCAATCAGCATGCAAACCTCAAGCTCCTCCTTGCCACCAATGTTCTCGAGCCTATGTGGTTCTCGGGCCACTCTATGGCAGCACGGACAGCATGGCTTCATATACCTTGCAAGCTTGTGCCTAGTTACTACGGGCTTGAAGAGGACAATTGCCTTCCAGATAGAAACACTTCTTTTCATGGCAGGACTCAATTTGCCCTGTGCAATGAAGGTCTTCAAGATGTCGACCTGCAAAATCCTCGATTCTTTGTAAGTAATAATTTATTATTGATGGATCAATGGCGGCTAATCAGTGGATACTAGGCCCCTATAGTCAACCTTAATCCTGTTGCCTATGGCCACGCCCCGGCCTCACCGGCACAACTGGCATCACTTTTTTCCCCCTAAACGTGGGCCTGGGTATTGGGAGTATCCATAGACTTATCGTCCTGTCGCTTACATTTTTGAATATACACAGAAACAACTGAGAAAGCATGCCAATTCAAGTAAAGCTAAAGTGTAGTATATTACAGCTCATGCTACTAACCAAGGTAGATCGCAAATGTGTGATGGAGCGCTTTCGAGATCAAGTTCATTGCAGTCGGTGAATATCGCAAAATTGTAATAATAGTAAAAAAGCTATCCAAATGTGAGAGAACCAAACTAACTGGCCCGGGCATGATCTTGACAGTTGGTCACCTAACCATCCTTCCCAGACCATCCATCATGATGATCAACTTGAATACCGAGACTGCAACATTCTGCATGATTTGAACTTCTGAACATCCGAGTCTACTGCAATTATCAGTGGACTGCTACCCCATTCCTCATCAAGGTGCCACTTTTGACCAACATGCAAGTGGGTCAATCCAGTGGGTACCCATCAAAGTCCCACATGTTTGAGCATTCTGCGACCTGGTATGTGCATTCTTCTATTCCACATATAACTACTGTGACAAATTTATAGGAGATCATTATGGACCCTGCTTCATTGAACCCGACCACTGGTTTCACAGGGACCTGCATCTGCAGGAAGGTTTTCACGTCCCCTGCAGCCTTGAAGAATCATGAGAACTCCTGTGGGTTTCAAAAGAGTGACCTTTCATCAACCCTAGCTGCTGCCAAACGCAAAGCAGCGGAACTACAAGCCTTTGACGAGCTACCACAGGACCTTGGTGTAGCAACAGTGACGGTAAGGGTCATTGCTCAAATGTTCTGCAATCACCTCATAAACACTTGTGTTTAGACCAGCTCAAGCATTGCAACTGCATCTATCCCTGTTGCAACTCCTGAGCTCTCATGCCCGGCTAAACGGCCTAGGGGCAATCTTCCATCTCGGTTTCGGCAAGGTGACCTTGTCTTGAATGACCGCCAACTATGTGATACCCTACCTCAAGCACTTGTCCCTGTCAGCATCACGCCCACGCCCCATCCTTCAACTTCAGCTACAGACGTCAACAATCCTGTCGAAGGTGATGAGGAGGCAGTCCTCTTTGACACGCCAGAGAATGTCTTTTTTGTCCAAAGTTGGCTCCCAGACTCTTCCTCTGTATGAGGACAATGACACTGCTCTCTATGCCCCTTACCCCAATTGCAATGCTTTTAAGCTTGGTCATTGGTATTGGAACAAGGGCATTCAGAAGTCGCAACAAAGTTTCCGGTCGTCGATGGACATCATCAGCAACAAGAGTTTTGAACCTGATGACATCCATGACGTGAACTGGACCAGAATTAACCAACAGTTGGGTCTGAACGACTGGGATAGCAACTTAAACAATGAGTGGGAGGATGACGACGCCGGCTGGCGGGTGTCGTCCATGAACATTCAGGTACCATTTCATAGACATACTGCCGATCCTGGAGTTCATGAGTTTGTGGTCAAATCCTTCTATCAGCGCTCACTGGTGGCTGTAATCCGGGAGAAGCTCGAATTGAAAAAGGGTGACATTCCTCATTTTCACATCGAGCCATATGACCTTCTGTGGAACTCAGGTCATCAAGAGCAACCCATCTGTGTCTATGGTGAGATTTACACCATGTCACATAACAACACTACATTGTAGCATAGTAGACGTCTCACAGGACTGGTTTTGTATACGTTATAGACCGAGCTAGCAGACCCACTTAGCTCCAGCAGACATACTGAATGTAGTGGTTACAGACGTTTAAGCAGGCATGATCAGTATAAGGATGTGATAGGAGAGCGGGTGTTAGTAGTCAGTAGAGTGTAATAAAATGCTGTGAGGGGTACCAGGTGTCCAGTTCATGCCAGGGCAGCTTTCCTCTTGCTCAATTGTTGCTCGATTGCCAGTATATGTTAGGGTTCCCGGGGACGAGGTGATACTTGGTGGGGCAGCATCTGATGGATTGCCGGTAGAGTATGGATTGCGTTGGGTAGGATTGATTGCAGGGAATGGGATTGGTAGTAGGCACGCCGGGAGAGGTAAGCAGCAGAGGTAATCGTTTGCATGGATGGATGTGGGGAGGGGAAGTACAGCAGGATGGGTGAGGTACTGGAAAGGTGTGGAGTTCCGAGGGGGGGGAGATGACAGCTTGGGGAGCTGTAATTCTGTAAACAAACAGGGTATTGGATTGCCAGAATGGGAATGTGGGTATTGTGAGGGGCATTGGATGGCTGGGAGGCACCTGGGGGCTTGAAGTTTTGTGATATTTGGAGGGGTATTTGATTGCCAGGGTGGTTCTGACCTGGATTGTGTGGGGGACGGGAAAGGTGCGATGGAGTTGCCAGCATAGGATATAATGTGGCATGTGCAATGAGTCAGTAAAGGGACTATTAGATTACTGGCATGGAGCTATCGGCAGATTATTTGGGATGCGGGTAGGGAAAGCATGAGTGCAGTGGGCATTCAATTGGGGTCAGACCTGGGGGCGGGGTGAAGCTCGCGATGTGTGTAGGATTGTTCGATTGCTGACAGATCTGTGGGTGAAGTTGCGTCGGGACAGGGTAGTCGATTGCTGGGAGGGTGTGGGGAACAGGGAAGGTGCAATGAAGTTCCTGGGATAGGACATATTGGGGAGGCTGAGGCGTGCTTCGGTGAAGGAACGGGTGATTGGATTGCTGGGATAGGGCTATAGGGAAATTATTTGGGTCACAGGTAGGGAAAGCAGGAGGAGTGCAGTGGGTATTCTAATGGGGGAAAGATGTTGGGGGGGGCTGAAAGTCACCATTTGTGAGACGGAAGTATGAGTGAAGATACAGGTGTCAAGGGGTAGGAGTTGCCCGAGACAGGTAGATGCGATGAAGCTTCCGGGATAGGGAATGATGGGGCTTAGGGCCAGGTAAGGAAAGCACCATGTCTTGGAATGACCAGGGTAATGATGTGGCCAGAGAAGGTTAATTTGATCAGGGGTGGTCACATTGCTGAGAGGGGTATGGGTATCTGGTAATTGACAAGGGAGTTCCCATGGGGAGGGTGGGACATGGGATAGCTCTAAGCCTTTCATTGCCCGAAATGGGTTTGCGGGTAGGGAGATCTGGAGTAGGGGCGGCCAATTGCCAGGTGAAACAACGACAGGGAAGGAGTTCCCAACGTGAGGGCGCTTGGTCGGGCCAGGGATGGGTCGGTGATAGGGAAATGGGATGTAGATAATACGATTGCCAGGGTATGTGCGATGGTGAATGTGGAGGAAGACTAGTCATTGGGTAAGTGATTCATGGTAGTGGATTGCTGTGACCTGGATATGGGGAAGGAAGTGGGGGGTTAGGGAGGTTCAGATGAGATGTTCCATAGCTGGGCACTCCTGTAATTGGGCATGGCCGCAAGGTATCAACTGCTGATACAGGAATGGGCCAAGGTGGCGGGGGTGACAGGCCGGGCATGAGATTGCTGCAACCTTTGTGGCGTTAGTGTGGTAGCCCAGCCACGAGGCCTTGTAGCTCTTGTCAAAGTACCAATGCAGGAAAGGTATCAATTGCCGATACAGGAATGGGCCAAGGTGGCAGGGATGACAGGCTGGGCATGAGATTGCCACAACCTGTGTGATGTTAGTGTGGTAGCCCAGCCACGAGGCCTTGTAGCTCCTGTCAAAGTACCACTGCGGGAGCCACCTAATGATTCATGTTGATTTAGGATGCAAGTTCGATTCCTGACAAGGCCAATGTGCAACATGATAATGTTTCGCTGCTCCTGTTCTGCAAGCCACAGACAGACCTAGCACATCCCACCCTCGCCGTGGTTAATGGGTGAGAAGTGTGCGGTCCTGATTGCTGTAGTCTACCTCACAGGAATGTAGGTCAAGGCATTAGCCGATCACTGAATGCTGGTGAATGTCATGCTGTGATGGCTGACACATCAGTTCCGAGAAACTCTCGAATGGTCAGCAATCAAAGGTGGAATTCTAAGTGCCATTAATTGAACTCATTAACCGACCATCAAAATGTAGACCAACAGCAAGCTAGAGTGATTTGCATTTCCACAGGGAGATTCGGCTTTCATTTGATGGCCAAGACAAGGTCCATTCATTGCCGGGAAAGTCACTGACCCAATACCTGATTCAAGAAGTACTGGACCTGATGTGCAAGATTCCGTAACGACCTATTCATGCAATCCCGGCAACCAATTGACAGAAGAAAGCATTGAGTGTTCGCCATTAATGGAATTCACCTGCATTACTTGTATACACCACATAATGTGCTACTCAGTGATTTCTTGCCTCAAACCATCCACTCGCTTGCTGAGGTGTGCAAATGCATTGGAAGCATGACCCTCAGCCTCCAATTTGCTATCTCGAGCATGTACAGTTCCCTTGCCGCATTTATCCATGTCAGGCCCCTGTCCGTGGCAAGAGCGCTTATCTCAGAGTGGAGGCGAATGATTTCCCTTAGAGTCAAAGGCTTTCCTGGCAGTTAGATTATTGCCAACCAGAAAGTTGAATGAAAACAGACTGGGTTGGGAGGAATTTGAACTGTGCCAGCGGCGACTTTGTAGTACTCTGTGTGCTTGAACTGATTTTGCTTTCACAATTTCGTTAGTGGGTGATAATATCACGATTACCGAACTTACTGCAACTGTCAATTTTTTCTTCTTCAACCCTGCAGCCTCAGCCATGATCTGGCTGGTGAGTTGTTCAACCCTGGGAACAAGGAACCTGGGAAACAAGAATTGACCATCTACAGTCTCTACAACAGTCATGCCTTCATCTCCGGTTACTTCAGTAGGGTTGGACATGGTTGTTTGAACACAAAAAGTGATGGCCTTCAGTCGTGCGCAGCAAGGATGAAAAGGTTATCGAGGTGCGCATCTCCTCGCCAGCCTTCCAAATGGCCTGGTTGCTCCAGGTATATAGTCGGGAGGCTCGTGACCACCCAGGGAACGAGGAGAATGCCTGGCACTCGGTGTTATGGAGCGCTGCTGACAAGAAGTATATTCCTTACGTGGCTGAAGCCTCCCTCTTCCTGCCCATTGCCACCCTCCCCGTTGCCGCCGTGCCAGCTCCCGTTGCCATTCCTGCACCAGTTGCCGAGAGGGTTGCCAGTCCCAGCCCAGCCCTGGTTGCCGGTCCCAGCCCTGCTCTGGTTCCCAGTCGCACCCCAGCCCCGGCCGCCGCTTGCACCCCTGCCCCAGTTGCCGGTCCCACCCCAGCTCCTGTTGCCAGCCCCACTGGAGCTACTGCCCCTGGCACACCTTCTGCACCCATTGCCACCTCCAGTGCAAAAGTTAGAACAGCAATGATCACTCCAGCTGGGCACCCTGGCCATGGCCCATCAGCCACAAAGAAAAAGGCTCCTGGTGCAATTCCTGTAGAAACCCCTCAGGTCGCCAGTGGCAAAGTCATCGCCAGTGCCAAGAAGGTACAACAGCTTCCTGGGGACAAGGCGAAGGGACAGCCAGGAAAACCAAAGCCCAACCCGGAAGAGGACGGCTGGTACATTGATGGTGTCCATGCCATTCCTTGTCCAAACTGTGTGAGCCACAAACAGGAGTGCGAGCAACATGTTGGGAAGGATAATAAAGTGGGTGCTTACATGGGGTGTTTTTGGGCGAAGATGCAGTGCCCTCACTCAATGAAGGGAAAGGGAAAGAAAGGAGAAGAGGCAACGTCAGATGCACCAAGGAAGGTCAAGGCGAAACCCAAGTGCAAGGCCCCCAAAAGTCCTGAATACATGTCCAACAACGACAAAGAATCCCCAGCTCCACCTGCACCCCCTCAAAAGCCAGCCTGTGTGATCATGCCTGCTGACCCCATCCAAATCATCACGGAGGAAGATGTCACTGCTGCCTGGTGCCAGGCCCAGGCAGCACAACCACGCGCTGCACCATTGCTGATGGCTCCAACAAAGCAGAAACCTGTTCCCTCTCAGCCCTGATTGCCCCGGACCCTCGAACGATCCCCTCCTTGCCGCCGCCCTCAAAGCTTGTGTCACCCTCCCTTCTCACACCCTGCCACATGGCCCACATCGCGAAAAGTAGGTGGACTGGTACGAGGAGATGGTCCAGTATGTCGACAATGGAACACCAGCAATGCCAAGTACCAGCAGCGAATCAATAGCGCCATCGGTCATCTATTGGCAATCGTCGATGCACTCCCAAATGGTGCTTCAGCCCTCACAGAAATTCGGGACCTTACGTCATGTGTTTCGGACTTTGAGGAATCCAGCGATATCGGCTTCAAGCACCTGAAGGAACACATCTCCAAGCATCACGAGAGATGTGACCATACATCTGCCCGTGTCACCGACCTGGAGGAACATATCCAGAAGTTGGAACATCGAGACCTTGAGGAGCGTAGCTGGAGCATGTGCCTGCCAACCCCTGTTGCCGGACCATCACAGCAGGGACGCACTTTCGTTTCACTGAGTCCAAGTTATTCGAGCGTGAAGCGCAGTGACAAAGATGAGGAAGAGGTGGAGGTTCCAGGTGGTGAAGACGAGGCTAAAGGTCGCGAGGAAGTGCAAGCAATTGAAGAGGACGCTGAAGGTGACACTGGAATGGGGGACTTCAGCGATGACTCACCATTGCTGTCCCCGCAAGGTATATTTTTGTTCTTTCACCCACGCTTTGTGCTTACAATCCATTCCAGATGAACCTGAGGGAGAAATGCCAGCAGAGATTGGTGGCGATATGGAGGTGGAATGTGAGGTGGAGGACAACACCCTACGGGAATCGACGGATGTTCCAGCAATGGGAACGACTGCCAAACAATCTGCTGACCTGGGTGCCTCATTGCCAGAAGCCACCGGTACTGATGAGTCTCCAGCTCCACCCAAGGTGACCCAAGACAATGAGGCTGACCGCACCAGCATCCTCATTGCAGCTGAGATGGACGTTGAGAAGAGCGGAACAGCGCCACCAATCATTGCCACAGACCCAGGCATCGAGAAGAGCGGAACCGCGACTGCAATGTCACTCGGTGGCGGGCCCATTATTCCTGGAGTTTCCAGGGCGAATCTGCCCACAACCATGGGGGATGGGCACACCGTCCCCGCCATTCAGCTCATCAACCCAATGCCCGACAACTCTCAAGACCAGTTGACTCCCCCGGGACCCACCGTACAACGCACTTCACCCTGCCTGCATTCTGATGGCAGCGGCCGTGAACTGCAGTCCCGGACTCCAGCCCCCCTCAGCAACGGGCGTCAAGCGCAAGGCTGACAAGGACAATTCAGGTGGTCGCGCGGCCAAGCCACTGTCAAAGTGTCAACACAGGTGACCTTGTGGCTGGCCCTCGCCATTGGGTATCATCCCCTGGACGTTTTTTATTTTATTTTTCAAATCATTACTGTACACAGCCCACCCCCGCCCCCCATACATATCCCCCCCCCTCCCCCCGTACACAAAAAAAAATGACTGTATCACATCGGCAACCCATTAGCAGGGTTGCTCAATAAACATCTTTGTTTTGCAGCTGTTCAATAACGTGAGTATTGGTGCCCTTCCCAGCTAGAGTGATATCATTTCCGAGAAATTGGGAATTATTCAAGTCTCGGGAAACACATTGCCCATAGCCGGAACTGCATAATTCAGGTACAGAAGTAACTAGGTCTCAAGCTAATTTCGGCGTTTATTAACATTTGCCTTCTTTGCAGCTTGTCCTTGTCCACAAGTGACTGGCCCCGGAGCGTCCAGACAGGCACGTGGCCTTCCCATTTTGCGAGTGATTGGCCCTGAGGTGTCTACCCGAGCCCTTGTTGATTTCTGCTCATTTGGAGGTGGTGACTTTGCTTGCCATTTATGGCGCTTCGCTGGAAACCTGTCAGTTAATTTGAATCCAGACATGGGGAATTCATTGGTGAACAAACCTGTCCCTGTCTCCATGGTTTTGCTGCCTTCAACGTCCCCTGCACATCTCTTGTTGCGTCCCCGTGTGGTGATTCCCAGGTTGCCGAGTGTGCCTGGATTGCCAATACTCATTTCAGGTTCCCTCGCCCTATTTCCGGCTGTGGGAATGGATGTGTTGTCCTGTGCTGTGGTTCTGTTGTCCAGTGCCACCATTGTGTTGTCTGGTGCCATGTCTATGCTGGTCTCTGCTGTAATACAGGTCTGTCCACTTGGGCACGCTGTCATGTCAATGATTGTCTGTTTCGTTTGTCCTGCATCACTATTGGTGGGTGGAGTGATATCCGTGTTGCCAAGTGTGTCCTGAGCTGGTCTTTGGTTGTCACCGATGGTCTTGTTAGCTTTGCCAGTGGTCCTGCATGTGGTCATGTCTGTGGCCCCCGGGGGGTGTTCATGGGTCCCGGCTGATGGGGTTCCTGGCCATTGCTGTTGCCTCATACAATAGCTGTGTCAGAGTTGCCCAGGGGAACATGGGTGGCTGTGTCGTCGCTGTCATTGTCCTGGGTCACATATCAAGTGTCCGCCCTGTCTCCCGGTTCCTGAAAGGATTGTAAGGAATTGATGTCCAGCATTGACGTTGCGGGCTTCTTCCGAGGTGATACCATTTGCTATGTGGATGTGCAGGCGCAACGACCGCCGGCAAGTGTTCCTTCCCTTGCATGAAATGAGTAAGGGCCCATACGGCTCCCCAGCTCTGATCGAGACCTACCTGCCAAATCAACACCATCAAGACCTGAGTGGGCCTGGCAACATCGTCTGGGTGTTATCTCTGTTAAGCAGGGGCTGAGGAGGTGTTTGGTAAGCATCAAGCTCTGCTTTGTCTGTGACAGGATCAAGAGAGATATGACCTCAATATGACCATGAGATAAACGTGAGATAAACAATAAATCTCATTGTGTCTTGTTTCTGGACGCATTTCTCCCCCTTTTTCATGTTGTACCTCCTGTTTTCGACTGCATCTATATCTTTTACTTGTGAAATGGGTAATAAGAAGAAGAAGTCTGACGCTGAGAAGGAGAATCAGCCTGATTCCTCAGGTACATGCTGCGTTTGGACTGATGCCTACAACGAGATCATGGTATGCGTGCTCAGGCTGCAGAAGGACGGAGGGAATCAGTCTGGGGCTGGGTGGAAGAAGCAGGTGTGGACTATTGTTGCTGCTGCACTGGAGAAGGAGGGTGTCAAAAAGGGAGCAGAGAAGACCGGCTCCAAATGCAGTGATCATTGGTCTAATGTATGTCACTGACATCCATTTTTCAATACCTGAAGCTTACTTTTGGATTATAGCTCAAGAAGAACTTTAACGAGGTTGCTCTTGTCTGTCATGCATCTGGATTTGGCTGGGACGATGTGACGAAAAAGTGTGTCGCAACGGATGCTGTGTGGGGCCCGTTCATCAAGGTCTGTTTTGTCTTTGAGTTTACACCACTATAACTCTGACGTGAACCATCTCAGGCTCACAAGAAGCTTGAGCAATGGAGGGACACACCATTCCCATTATATGATCAGCTGGAGTACTTGATCAATGGTGTTGTTGCAACTGGCACTGCTGCATTCCATCCCAGTGAGTCTCCGGCTGCCACTGAGTCTATCCCTTGGTCCAACAGCAAGCGAGGCTCACCTATTCCTTTCACTGAGTCAATTTTGACCTCAAGCTCTCAGCAAACTATGATGACTGCCTCTAGCATCCTCAACGATGAGCTCACAGCTGAATTGGAGGTAAGCACTATCTCCACTTGTTGTTTAATTGCTCACATCAATTCACATTAGACTCCTGCTCTCTCGAGGAAGAGAACACGTGCAGAGACTTCAAGCCCGTCCCCAGAGAAGCCTGCCTCAGCCAAATGCTCCCACAACAAAGGTCGACATTCAACAAATGCAGAATCAATGGCTGATGTTGCTAGTGCTATTAAAGGACTGTCTGCTGTCATGCAGGCACCACCTACTACTCCTGAGCGCCGTAAGGCTGTACTCAATCTAGTCAAGGAAGATGAAGAGTATACCAAGAATGAGCAGGCAAGGATCATGGTTCTTTTTGCTAAGAATATGCCGTACGCTGATACATATGCAAGCTACGATGATAAGGAAGTTCATACTACTTTTCTTCGCTCCCTTATTGAGTAGTATATATATATATATTTATAGCTCACCATGTCTATGTAATTCGTCTTGGTAGTCTGCCCACATCTGCTTTGCAATACAATCACAGTGCTCTGCTGCTCGCTGTTTCTCTGCTGGTGTGATATCCATTCCCAATTCTTCAGCAGTGACAACACGTGTTCCAACCTCCACCTGCTCTTGAGTCTGTGAGGCCGGATCTCGGTCACCTCTGAAACTCTGAACTGACTTCTCATCTGAGGATCATGAATACGAATGAAGTTGTGAATGCCGGAGAGAGCAGGAATGAACATGGCCTGCATTTCGATGGAGTATTCAGGTGACACCTCCATAAGTGAGAAACAACACTTGAAGACTCCAAAAATACACTCAACAACATTGCATGCCTGGGCATGCTGAAGATTAAATAATTCCTCATAATCTTGTGGTCTGAAAAAGAAAGGTGAGATTTGACAGCTGAAGGGATATAAATATACATACCTCTGGCTTCCAGCACTCCACTCCTTCAAATGATAGCGCTTTCCACAATACGGAGTCATGAGCAAGTCACATAGTGGAAACCCTGCATCAGCAAGAAAGTAGCAACCAGGTGGTAACTTCAGGTCCTTACGGTGGGCATATTCAAAAATATGCGAATCTGCAGCACTTCCCTCCCATTCACTAAGAATATACACAAATCTGAGATCCCAATCTGCTGCAGCCAGTACATTCTGTGTCACAGCACCCTTTTGATTGCGGTAACGAGTTGTGGCCTCCTCGTTGACCCAGCTATTGAACTGGGAGCCATCAATAGCACTGCAGCAGTATTTGAAATAAGGGTGGAGCTTTGGATTGGTACAGATTGCATGGGGTGTCTCATCAGCCAGCATTGGCTTGACATACTTCCGGTAGAAGGAACCAACAAGCATTTTGGTAATCTGCCATACATAACTGCTCAAATTTATCATTACAATTCAAGGGAAGTGTAGGGCAGAATACTCACACTGTTATGGTGTCACCACTTCGTTGAAACCTCTCTTGTAGCATTCGTGAACTTGTACCAGTACGTGCGAGATGGAGAAAGATGGCAAGTTGCTCATCTGCCAGAACATGTCGGCTGTCTCTCAAGCGGTGATGCAGTTGTAGCTCTTGCAACAGCCTTCAAAAGACATGCTTAGCCATGCTGAGCTGTTCACAGAAGCGATCTGGATGGCCATTGAGAAGTTCTGTAAGCCAGCATTGTCCTGTGAGAATGGAAGTGTGTTTTGGCCATGGAACAGTTGGTAAAATGACTGTTGTCAACGCTGCAGCTGCCAAAATAGCCCCAAAAATAGCACCCTTTTTGTGTGAGGTACTCGAGTGTTTTTTCCTCTCCTTTTTCTGAGTGAGAAGGTCAATGGGAGCCATAAAAATGAGTTCTCAAGGGGAAACAATCAAAATACAGTAATCTAATCTATCTGTGGCTATCTGTGACTTGTCGCTGAGACCCGTGAGACCCAGCCTCTGTGATTTTCATGGAGACCTAAGGGGTAACATTAGCTGTAGGTCTCCATCAAAGCTGGGGAGCCATACGGGCCCTAAAATGAAGGGCCATTGCACAGCCATGTGCCTTCTCCCGAAGACGCCAGTGGTCAAGCAAATCAAGGAGCATGCCTTTATCCATATTCTGTGGGTCCTGGAGTATCTTCTTTGTTGAATTCTTCCGGACACTCCCGGTCATATCCCAATCCTTTGGCAAGCAACCACTACCAATGAAAGATCTTGGGTTGTCACATACATCGGCAACGCACATGCAGGAATCAGGTTTCCCAGACACAATGCCTACATATATAAGTTCACTGAAATAGGTGGAATTATTTGGCTTACTGTACTGGGCATTCGTATACTCTTGACAGAGCTTGACTAGGTCCTTAGTAAGGGCCGGGAAGGCATTCGGCAATCGTGGATATCCATGGGAATCGGTACCAAGTGGACCTTGCCGGGGAATTTCAGGGGGCACCTCGTTAACGCCGGTGCCGGTGGCTGTTGTTGCCCCCCCGATGTTGGGAGCTACACACACAATGTCATGGAGGTAGAAAATATATTCAAGGAACTTCCTGAGCATCTCATTCATGAAATTTGTATTTCTCTCCGCAAATGTGTCCTTTCGCGAACCTTTCAGGAAGACCATGGAATCATGCCTGTACAGTCTTAGCGCAGAAAACGGTGATTGCCGGATTCCACTTATGCTTGAACTTTGAACTCCCTGTTGCTGTCAACCCATGCAACCAGGGACAAAGAAAGCATGCTCATCTCCATGAACCGCTTCTTGTCATTGGCATCAATGCAAGATTGTCCATGCCTATTGGCAGTGCTGTTGTTGCCAAATCAGTACCCACCACAGACTGTGGACAGCAAATGAGTGAACAGCAAATGAACATATGTGCACTGTTTTTCTGGGGGATTGCCGGCGGAAGCAACTTGGGCTTTCTTGGCGTTCACACTGACCATTTCTTCAGGTGACAAGCTCTTTCTCACCATCTTAATAGCACAGTTCCGTAGTTGGAACTCCCTCTGTGGGTCCTGGCCCAACTCCTCCACTCCAACAAGGTCACGCATTGTTTCATCAACCCTGTCCTGGAACATGTGCTCAACAATGATGGCTATGTTCACCTTCATGTCCTCGTTGTCCTTCGCAGTTGCTGTCTTCTGCCAGTTGTTGCTCATCCACTCCTTAAGCTCCTATGGGGAAAATGCATCAGGGCTACTAGCTTTGATATAGTAAAATGTACCTTTACGATGCCCACATCCCCTTCAACAGCATTGGCACACGGATGGTTTGTCCTCTTGTAAAAGGCAAGAAGGTCCAGCAGAATCATGTTCTGCACTACACCATCACGCCCTGCTGTATCATGTGCCTCTTGGTACGCCTTCTTGTGAACCTTGATGACCTTCTTCTCGTCTTTGCTGTAAGTGGGATTTCCGGTCATGGTTGGGGATGTGAAGCTGATATGCAGGGTCAAGATGCATGTTTTGAACCATTCATCCAGGGCCGACAAGTTCCGGGAACCGCCAGGTGGCGTGGGTGGGATTTGTTTCAGGGTGTGGTGCAGGCCGAGATGCCCCCCACTTCATCACTCAAGTTCCTTGTAACTGTCCTGCCATTCAATGGGGTCGATATTTTTTAATATTGCTGTAGAAGTCAGATATTGCCCATGTCAAATACCATGTGCCTTCTAAGTATACTTTGTCTCCCACACTTTACAGGGCCATTGCATTTGGGGATGTTTCTGAACACAGGGAATGCAGGAAAGGATTCAGTGCTGTGTGATAATTCATTATACATGAACAATCATTGCATCATTTCCGGAATTGAAGAACTATCTTTGTTTTATAGAAACATCATGTGGGCCAACCAGTGTACCATGCGGCACATCAAATCAACTTCTTCTCAGCACATGCGACACATGTAGTGTGCTCCCGGACATATCGTGGGTGTTTGTTGGATAGTATTTCATGTCAACCATCCACGGGGTTGCCTCATATCACCGCTTGTATTGCTGTGAAGTAAGTTAAAGCTTTGAAGGCAATGTACAATTAGGGAACAATCCCAGTGCCCCACTTCACCTACTATGCAGCATGAGCAGAAACTCACATAGATGGAGGACAGCTCCTTTGGCCACACGTGACTATAGAATGGGAACCATCATCAACAAGACAAGGGTTAAAGGAGAGGAGGTGACAATGTTGCACACACCTTCACAACCAATGAACATGTGGACAGGCATACCCCCTTGTATGAGGAGTCTTCGACATCATTCGACATTGACCCTAGGACATCCAACTTTGTGCCAAAGGTGAGATATTTATAGCATAGGTTGTGGCATGGAAGTCACCATTTTCAACCGCAGACACAGGCCTATTATCTGCACGAGTTCATTGAACATGTACTGCAAATGCTTGTAGGGCTTATGGCGAAGGAAGTCTCGCATACAGAATGCTGCATCCGATGCCCCGAAGGATATTTAGGGTGTTGGCGATGCCAAGACTGCTTTGTGCCGAAATTCCTGTGCTGCTTGTGCATGCATGGAACACACCTAGACAATCCACTACACTGCATTGAAGCATGGACAGGGGAGTATTTTTGCAAGGCAGAACTGTGGGAGGTGGGCTGTTATGTGGTTGTCCCACATGCAGGGGACATCGCACCGATTTGCCAGGCTCTTGAAGTGCAGATGATGTACCTCGAGTCCTTCCAACGGCACCGTGATACCCAGGAACAGAAGTTCCTTCGGGAACACAACAGTTTCCCAATTGTTGCTGGTGGCACCAAGAAAGCATCATTATCTGACATCAAGGTGGATGTGGATCAGGGCATTGCCGGGGCCGGGCAGCTGGGAGAGGTGCAAGATGGCACAGTTTACGGCACCATGAAAGGCTCGGATATCACTGGAAGTCTTGCAAGCACTGAAGGGCCTTCCATGGGAATCCCACATGGCAATCATACACCCAGGGATGCCGCATTCAATACTCTGGAACTGGATGATGCATATATGAAATAATTGGATCAGCAATTCGTGCTGAGCTGTGTCAGGGGAGATGATGATTTCAGAGGGGCTGATGAAGAATCGCCAGATTTGGCAGAGGATGAACAAATTGAATCCAACGAT
This sequence comes from Tephrocybe rancida, assembly GCA_018858115.1. NCBI lineage: Eukaryota > Fungi > Basidiomycota > Agaricomycetes > Agaricales > Lyophyllaceae > Tephrocybe > Tephrocybe rancida. Next base: position 80,951 of record JABCKT010000063.1, read on the forward strand.
CTGGAGGTAATATCCCCACCAAATACATTGCCGACGTCATTGCCAGGAACACTTGCTGATATCGACATTGAACAACCATGGACTGATGCTCTGAACAACACGTATGTCAGGATTGTACATATCAATGGCGTGCATCACATACCGGTACTGTGATGTGGCTGCCACGGTGAGGTGTCAGTTCCTGCTGATCTGGTTGCCATGGGGTTGATTCCCATGAGCTTCAAGCAGTTCCGTACATTTTTCACCACCTCGGTGCTGGACGACTTCCGGCTTACAAATTTAGAATGCAAGGCTTCTGCCTATCAATATTGGAACAAATTGTCTCAGACTGGGTCACCAGGAATTAGCCACCAGGACCTTGATGATTTTTTACCAGGAGCTCCGAAGATTATCCCGCTCATGGCGGTGGGTGAAAAAGCTCGTATGGAGTGGGTTTGCTCATTATTCCTGAAGGGACCTCAAGAGTCTGAGTCCCGGCGAGTTGGCCCTCTTCTGCTCTGCATGTCCACAAGACAAATTGAATCTCCCTGCAAATTGGAAAGATGATCCAAACAAGTGAGTGGAATGCCATTGACACCAGCAATAAAGTTCCAATGTGTGTAGGGATTTATATATGAGGTCCGTTGTAGTGGACGGCAATTTCAAGGCAGACCATGTCTGCCAGCATCCACCCAGATGGAACAAAAGTGCCTCGGCAACAGGTACACCATTGCCGGAGACGTTGTTAATGCACACATTAGGTTCCCAGTCCCCTGACAAGTGGTTGGGAGAAGGGGGGCAATTTATGACAACCTTACCCCCATATGAAGTACTTGGATGAAAAGAAAAATTTGAAGCCAACAGTAAGTGGGAATGCAATATTCCTGTCAGTGTACTTAATGTACCTCTAGAAGGCTCTGTGTGAGAATCAGTTCAGGGTACTGGAGCAGTCCATGTTACTGTCGAAGGCATGTGATGTCAAGGGCATTGTTGCATTAGCCTGTGCTCACCATGGATGCTTCATACCAACCTGTGTAGCAAATTTGCCAGCGGGTGAACAACAAAAGAATGTTGATTACCTGCTTCAGGAACTGTTTTGGCACGGGAATATGGAAGAAGTTCAATGACTTTTTTTCATGTACGACATTGTATGCCAATATATCATGCACATGCTGCAACGTCTCGGGCCTGACCTCCCACAGAACATTACCATTGACCAAGCAATTGGCCTCATGCATGTTCACGGACACAAGGATGATCGCTATCGCCGATTTGCATCTTCCTTCATTCCCAGAGCGGCAATCACGGCCGGAGAAATCCTTGAAACACTTTGGGCTTCCCTGAACAAGGTGTCTTCCCAGGCACGAACAGCAACCCTTGCTCATAGGGCAGAAATTTTGGATGGCCACATGAGCGATAACAACTGGAAAAAGATCATTAATATGCATGAGTCAGATGATCTCCTCATGTTGAACCATTCTGAGGTGGGAATCAGCATCATTTCTTTGCCGGAAATTTCGGGAGGCAATAGATATGAAGGAAAAGGCCGAGAAATACCATGGCGATATGGTGGCCACGTTAAATCCAGCTGAAAAAGAGGAATGGGACAAGGAAATAGAGAAGGCGGAAGTCGATCACATCCAACATTATAAGGCTATGGATATCATGAAAACCTGGGATGTTGCCCGTCCAACGGTGATTGATAGCCAGGACGCAGGGATTGCAGAAGGTCGGGATGCAAATGAAGAATGGATGTGCTTGGCCCTGATGATCAAGGAAGAACAGTAAGTCATGCAGCTCTTTCGGGAAGCAGGCAATGACATTGCCACAGAATTGATATCCAGGACAAGGCTCGCAGACTTGTTTGGCATCCATGGGAGGAAGATCGAAAAGTGGTTGTTGCCAGGCGGGAACGTCTCGCTTCACAGATTACGATTCTATCCACACTCCAGGGAGAGGCCGGGTATGTCACGAGCGACTTAGAAAGGCCTCCAGGAGAACCAGATCCTACGGCATTCGATAACGTCGACAGGAATGACGGGGAGGATAACGATGGCGGGGAGGTCAAGCCAGGAACCACACCTGAAAGCAAAGTCCTCGCTTTGCCGTTGTCCTCTCGGTCACTTATGAGCGCACTCAGAAATCTGGAGTTAATGCTGCCAGTGGAGCAGGCCAACTGCTATTTGCAAAATCTCCCTGCTGTCATTGCCAAAAAATCATTTCTTTATACACATGTAATTTGTGCAAAAACAATCAAGGCGGTGATGACCCGGGCTCGGGGGGTCATTGCGAAACTAAACTTCAAGATTACAGGCATATGCAGGTGCTATTCCTGTTGCCGAGCAGCACTTATTGCACTTGCAGCTCCCGACGAGGTGTTGGAAAAATACTGCAAGGTACACAAAACCAACACAAAGAGCAGCACTGCGCTGCTCACCCCAAACATCCCTGGATCAACGACACAGAAGTTGTCATGGATATGGTTGGTTGACAGCCTAACACTGGGAGATAGCCCGGAGTCACTGCGCGAATGTGAGTGAAAGATAGTGGGGATTGTGGATGGTATTTACTAACTCTCCTGTAGTCCAGTGTGTGCACTACCTTCGTGCCTGTGCAATGCTGCACTGGTGGCAGGAGGAGGTTATTCTGTTGAAAAATGAGATGAGCTGGACAGCACGGTATTGCCAGACCCAGACCAATATCTGGGAATCAAGAATTGGATCTGGGGATTCAGCCGGGCAGCGTTCGTATGCGCGTTGGAAACAGGCAATGTGGTCGGACATGCAAAGATCAGCGGAAAGATGTTTCCGCATTGCGTATCTGGGATATATTTATCTTGAAAAATAAATTAATGTAATGTGTATTCGTCTACTTATACTCCCTCATCATCGGATAGCTCCATATCTGCAGCGACATCTTCATTTTCTGATAGAACAAGCCCTGCCGATGGGTCCCACTCATTGTCTGAAAGGTCCATCTTGTAAGCAGGGTCCAGCTCATTGCCAGTGTAACTTTTGGGGATGGGCTCATCAGGAACGATTGCCGGATGTTGCTGGAGATGTTTGGGACTTGTCAATGACGCCGGCGTGAGGTCCAATCATTGAGATCATGCCAGTTGACCTTCATCGTCAGATAGCTCCATGTGAACGCCTTTGTCCACCCGGGGAAGTGCGGCAATGCTCCTGTCGTCTGAAAGTTCCATGCCATATGCGGGGTCCTGGGTGTTGCCACAATATTCTGCTGGTACAGCACCGTATCTGTCATGTCTGGTGTTGGTGCAGGGGGTGGCCGACAGTGTGGCAGTAGGTGGGATATACTGGAACGTCGCAGCAATCTCAGGCGCAATGGCACTCTCTTCAGGTGCAGCAAACGCTCCAGGGCCCAGTGGGGGTACTCCAAAGTGAAGTGGATAGGCTGCGGGCGTAAGATGAGGAATTGTGGAAATATCAGGGCTCATGTTCTCAAAGGGAAGAGCAGGTGTGGGTGATGATGGGGTGCTGTTTGGCAATGACGAGTAAATACCATCGCCCGACGGTCCCAGCAGTGATGAATTGTAACCCGACCCAATATTCTTCCCTCACAGAACATGTTTGAAGAGCTTCTTTGCATCCTGAAGTAAAACCCAGAATGGATCCATGCCGTGCTCCAGGTCTTCAGTCTCTTGCACCTGTTTTGTGGATGCTTGCCACAGCATGTATAGTCCAGCCGCTCGCCGGGACGTTGTGTACACACAATTTAAGGCAGTAGTTGCATGTGCCGAAATTTCGTTCCGGAGATCAATTAACTGCATCCGTGGAATACTTGCCGGTGGCTGGGTATTTGGGTGCCACCTTGCCAGTAACATTGCAATGATGCTCCAGGCAACACATCACTGTGTTCGCATTGAAGACCTCAATGTCCCCATGATTGTTAAACTTCCACCAGTCATATTTGTAGCTGCTAACTTGCACGGTGGGATCATCCTCCTCCTTTGCCGCCTGGAGCTGCCTAATAACATCTGGGGAGAGAGTGTTGTGTGGAACATCAACCATCTCGCGCACAATGCATTAAGTCAACACAGGCACATTGAAGGGCAACCGATTAATGTTGCAGATGCCGATAAAGGACATGATTGTTTGCTATCGATTTTTTTAGTGAATCACAATGTCAGCAGCATGTCCACGGACCATCTCGATGTCAAGGTTCTCGTTGAAAGCTCATTCTTGTTTGCCCCCCTTCCTGAGTTTATAGAGTTCCGGTAACATGTCACGGAGGCGGGAATCAAAGTATAGAAAGACTTTGTGAAATAAGTCCGGATCTCTGCCATGGGAGAACATCGTTGTTTGTGAAGAAGATCAACAAATAAGCGAATGTGATCACATATTTGTGTGTATTTGTCTATTGATCATTTGTTATCCCCATGTCATATAGGCAATTGTTGTCAAGTCACAGCAGTAATCGCATTGCCGATGATGTGTCCCGTTCACATTGCTGAGCGTTGCGACGGGCGCTGTTCAGCATACTCACATTGGAACACTGGTGTTGCCGCCCGTTCATCCTTTGAAATCAGCTGTACCTTCTCGGTGCCGCGCCTTGATTCCTTTGTCTACCCCAGAACAGCGGGAACAGGGTGTTGGCCTTCAGTGCTGCACCCAGATTCCCACAATCAGAATTGAGGTGTCGTGCCGTGTGAAGGATCAGTGCCTTGGACTGATGACACTGGGGGTTGTCATTGCCGATTGCCGCCCTGGCCGAGAAGATAATCATACTGCACACATAGCGATCAGTTGGCTTCACTTGACCGATGTTCTTCACTGGTGTTCATTGTATGCTACTTTGATGAGATCTTCATTTGCACAAAATTAACGTAGAACATTTGGGCTTGTCCTGTATCTATTGCCAGGCAAAGAGGCTACTGGAGTGGGGATCAGTTGCCTTTGACCGATCTCCTTGACTGGTATTGCCACCCGTTCATCCTTTGAAATCTTGAAGATGTGCGTTCTTGGTGCCGTGCCACTAATTATATTACCAACCCACATTAAAACAACACCTTTCCTCAACTTGTCTTCTAGTCCGCACCATATACGGTGTTAGCGGTTACATTACCGAACTTTGAACTGTGAGGTCTCGTTCTGTTGGCAGGCACAGTGCCATTGACTGATGAGGGTGGCCATTGCCGATTGCCAGCCCATGAACATGAATGGATCAGGGATCCTGTCATTTCCACATGGTGGAAATGTGAATGCCGTTCCACAATGCCCACCTTCGGCATCGCAACTACCCATGGTAACTCAATCTGCAGCAATGGAAGTTTGTTGATTGGGACTGCCCCCCATCGTGAGAAGAAGAGTACTTTACACTCCCCCTGGTTTCCACTAGACTCCACGTGGACTCCACATAAAGTCCTGGTATACTCCACATTAA
>JABCKT010000064.1:0-85992 GCA_018858115.1 Tephrocybe rancida
AGATAATAAGATTGTATAGGAGTGGGCCCGCTGTTGGGACAGCGAGCTCGTTGTCGTCGACAGCGAGGAAGATGACATCGGCATCGTTTATTCAAGCCCGGATTAAACTGAGAGAGGGTCCCGACCCTCTCTCTAGATTCAAGTCTATTCGAGGGTGCTAAGCGAGAAAAACCAGATCCCAACGCCCGATGAGGCCCGGCTTCACGGCCGGATGATGCATCCGAACGCGCTTTATTTTATTCACCTGAATAAAAGCTTACGGATAGTCACCCATTTTTCGTCAAAAAGAAAAAGAAAAGTTGTTCCCCCCAAAGATAGTATCGTTGCACTCCAGAACACTTATCCTGACCCTTCTCGAAGCCAAACTCAGATAGATGTTCTCCTTATGCTGCGAGAAAAGTCATAGAACTGAATTTTCATCTGGAAGATTTCTCAACGTGAACGGTGAGTTCTTTTTATCGTCATCTCTGTGCCAGAAATAACAGAAAACATGAGTTCGACAAAGAGGTAAGCTATTTAGTGACGCCACCATCCAAGTCCACGTAATCACTTCCATCGCTGGGGCGCCAAGTCCATTCTACCCCCACCAGATACCTCAGAGCTCCAGCGATAGATTCCTGTCCCATTAAAGAGTATCGACGGGCTTTGCTGTCAGTTGGTGAGCGCAAATACAAAATGGTTGCAATGACACTCACCGATCTGGTGCACGTTGCAAGTCCAGCGTCCTGACATGTGGCCACGTCCCGCGCACGAGTGCGGAAATGGTTGCGTAGCATTCTCTATAGAGCTCCAACGAGCGCACTTTAGTGGCTGTACAATCATATAAGTAATCGTACTATGCTTACCGTGCGCCTGAGTTCTGAATGTCCGTCCCCCTCTCCCGAGGCATTCTAAAAGCTTGGCATTCGAGCAGTCCTTCCAAACTTCGCAGTAGGTACCTGATGTCGAAACTCGCGACTGTAAGGTTGTTCTGTGAGTGCTAGCGTCAGGGAGAATGGATTGTACGAACATGAGGCCACGAGAAGATCAGATTTCGAAGAGATCCAGAGAGACGACTGCTGTTATGGGGCCGAGGTCCTAGCATGCTCAAAATGGCTGGTGACGTAGAGAACGTCAGGCTTTTCGTGCGATGAAAGGCCATTCGACGTACCGTGAGCTTAACCTCGTTCCAGATCTTTCGGTAAACTGAGATGAGGGTTCTGCCGCACAATGTACCTCCTCTAAAGATAGAGGCAATAAAATCAATGAGGCTACTAGTGAAAATGAAGTGAAAAAGCACATACATTTGCGTACAAAAACCCATCTCGACCTTGGGCTAACTATATGCGGGGTAATCGACCTGCATAATGGTGGTGATAATTCTGGTTGAACAAGAGAGAAATGGGATACCCACTTGGAAGTTTGATTTATTCTTCGTCCTGCCAGCCTGAATCGATGATGGATATGCTCAGAATTAAAGTAAATTTCAAGCCATCCGATTCGGCTTACCAGAAGGTGCAGGACTCAAAATAAGCTTAAGAGTCGGGGGCGGCGAGATGAGGGGCGCACTTGTGGGAGAGGGATCGAGCCACAAAGGAGTAGAGGAGATGGTGGTGGTAGCGGAAAGAGTCCGAGGCGGGACACTAAATTCAACATTTTACACAAGTTGACAATTTGGGGGTCGAGGTGACGTCACTGACACGTAATGACTTGGACAAATCCTAAGGCCTAAAGTTTGGCACCAAATTCGCAGTCCTGCTCCGACCTTGTTCAGAAACTCAATGTCTTTCAGAGTCCCCTAGATCTCCCCGGATCCCGTTTTTACTGGGCTTGTCTTCTCATTTTTTCACGGCAACTTCCACACTTGGTCCTTTACCCTCCTCTTAACCCTGGAGCTGCAGAGTGGACTCCACCAAGAGCCTTTCGAATTCGAACTCGTCGGCCCATGAGAATTGATAAAATCTACAAAGCCGGGCGCCGAGATTCTTCTACACAATCTTTCAACCGTACCCCTCAATTCGTCATTGATTTTGCGTTTGACTCGAATCCTTTGTCCGCGCTGCGAGCAGCTTTCAAAACTGCACTCCGACGCGTCCGCTCATCAACTTGAAAAATGTGTTCGTGTTGGAAAGACACCTATTGGAGGCGAGCCTAGTGTGTATACTGGCGTATACCCAAAGCCGCCGTCTCGCTATCCCAAAGCTTTGTGCCCGTTGAAATAGACCATATCATCTTCTCACCATCTCGCCGTCATATCAGGCGCCTACATACCGACTTCGTACTACATCACCCTGATGGCCATGAGCCTTGGTTTGTTTCACTATATCTCTTGCACAAGGCCTCGTTTTCCTGTCACTCAAGCTCTCGCCTGGACTCTTTCCGCTCTGCGTCCGAAACCACGCTACATCCCATCTTCTTTGCCTTTGCCCGTTTTTGGTGTACTTTCTTAACCCATAGTAGAACGAGTGTTCCGAGAGAAGGGTCTATCTATCTTCACAAGACTTCCTATCCTGTTGCTCCAACGCAGTCTGGCGCTGATCTAGAGACCATTATGAGCTCTAGGGCCGCAGTTTGCCATGCAGAAGATTCTTGTCAGATTAGTGGGTGAAATTTGGTATCCTCGCAATTCTTTTACTAAGAAAATTCCCGATAATGTTATGGAAGATACCAGACCGTACCCTCCTCTAGTCACCGATATCACATCGCGCTCCCAAGATCACGTTCTCAATATGCCGAGTTCATATTACAACAAGTTCAGAGTCAGATAACCGTCTACCAAACCTCACGTTGAACGACAATGTCCGACCCTCTTACTGTTAACCCATCGTCGACCGAACCTGCGATCTCCGAGTTGCCCCTCGACTCGCAGTTGGAACAAGAGAAGACCCCTGTTGTACCAACCGACTCGGGCGAGCCTCTTACTATCAACCCCTCGTCGACCGAACCAGCGATGTCCGAATCGCCGGGGTTGGAACAAGAGCACACTCCCGTTGCACCAACTGAATCGGAAGAGCGACCATTCCACCTCGATCTTGTGATTGTGAGTCTCGATCAATCACGATCTCCGAATCGCGTCGTGTAGATCAATACTGACAATACATTCCTAGTACCGCGTTCGATACCACCTAAGCTCCAGCGACTTCGATGTCGCTTACCGTTCGAAGTTGAAGAGATACTTGCACTGGATGGCACGCGTGGAGCAGCTAGAACATGAGTGCCGCGAAGTACACGGCAAACTAATAGAACTGGACCCTTCTCTGGAGACCTTTCATCTGCCAACTTTCGTCAGTGTAAGTGACATGCATATGCTTTGATGGCGATTACATTGCATCTCATCCACCTACCCCTTCACAGACAGACCCTCAGATTGAGCATCTGTGCAAAATATTGAAGAACCGGGATACGCGCTTTATGTGCGCCTGGTCCCGAAAGTGTGCATCAGAAATGCGCCTTATCGACCACATCCAGAAGTGGTATGACAAGATGAGTCATGAAGAGGTCATACAGGTGATCATGGAGGCCTACAAGGCAATGGAGGAGCTGGATGAATCGGAAGTCCTCCGTTTGATTAATGATTCACCAGATGAATCCTCAGAGCCTGACGATGAAATCTTCGTGCTCATGGAGCACGACCTCTTGCGGAAACAGGAGAAGTCTTCTCAGGAGCCTGGCGATGAAGCCTCCAAGTCTGACGCTGAAGCCTCTGAGCCCGATGTTGAAGCCCTCGAGTCCGACAGCGAACTCTTCGGCAATGACTCCGATGGTACCATGTCTGGCAACGAATCCGACAGCACCCTTCACGGAGAATCCGGTGGTAAACGTAGATTTTCTGATTCGACCGAGGACGGGTTGTTAACCAGCCTGGACTACCAGTGCAAAGTGAACGTCGTCACTGATCCTGTTGTCTTCGGGGGATCCATGATGGAGATTTAGTGAACGTGGTTGTAGTCCAATAAATATAAGCCCTTCGTTGCACCTGTCTCGTCGATGAATGACCGTAAATAAGCTGTAACACGATTTAAGCAATGTTCGTGATCGTGGTGTTGCCGAATCACATGGAACCCACCATGCGTCATGGACATAACTTTCCTAAGTAATTGATGCTAATGGTGGCTCTAGTTTTGCAAATCTGCTTCAGCAGTTCCATTAGGATGCTATATTGGCAAACGATCTAGACGTGAAGGCGCCTCCTCGCGGTTAGGCGATGGTAAGCCCGGTCTCGCCGACGACTTGAGAATAGTCGGGTGGATGCGTTAGCTGATCCGTTTCGCGGTAGTCACGTACGGGGGCTCGGGACGCCCTGCGCCGGGTCTCCAATGCAAAGAGGCGCTCATTGATTCGCTGCACCATCTCGGGCAGGTGGTGTTCCGCCGGCACAGCCCCTTCTTCGGCGGCAAGTACATCTGTGGCAGTGGACGGTATGTTGCTGTCTGGCTCTGGATCTAGCGGGAGGAGTTTCACCAAAGGTCTACTTATGCGAACAAGAGGGAAACACACACCACCACCATTTCGATTGCTAGTGCTTGCGTCCATGTATAGATCAGAAGGCGATGTGTGTGTGCCATTATATAGCACAGGTTCCAAAGCTTTCGGAACATGACGGTAACGACGTCGGCATAGTAAAATCGAAGCAAAGATTAGTAGACAGATAAGGAAGAAGCCTGCGACCGACGGTCCTACGATCACGCCAAGAGGAGTCATGTCGCCGCCGGCGCCGCTAGTGCTTGTTTCTGTGCCAAAAGGTACGCTTGACAGAAGTGCGGTAGTCGTGCTAGACGGTGCGAAGGTGATAAAGGTGACCGATGTCGAGGAAATGGTATGTAGGGGATGACCTATCAAACTAGAAAAGTCGGCCGTACTTCTACTCGCAGTCAGGGTCCTGCTATCGTCGGGGCTGCTTTGTGACCTTGGAAACGTTGAATTAGCTAATCCGAGTGTGTGTCAGCTGTTTATGTGGCGTACGTTGTCGAAACTGGTGCTGAATGTCGATGCGTTGAGGATGGAAGTAAACTTATCTGCGTCAACGCAACGAGGGAGCTGGTGCTGATGGGGTTTTCGAGAACCAGCTCAAAAGGAGTGCTTTGTGAAAGTATATCATTCCTGGATGAACTTCAGTTTAAACCCATCTAATGGATGAAAATTGATCACTCAGAGTTCTTTCCTAGAGCAACACATGTGATTCTGAGCGAGTTCTGACGTAAATAATCATATCTGACATTGCAAGAACCGTAGCACGCTCACGAGAAATCAAAGTTCAGACCTGAGGGCAAGGGAAGGAAAAGTATACGTTGAGAAGTTGTTACGTTGATGCTTGGGGTGGACACTGTGCCTTCACACTGGGCAGATAGAGCGAATGTTGGCGGGTCCTCAGGATCGAACGTCCAAGTGATGCGTACAATGGAACCCAGAAATACAGGCGAAGTTGGAGGGAAAATTTGAAGGGCCTCACAGAGGCTAAAAGCAAGAGAGCTAGTGAGGATGTGAGACCTTACAAATCGCACATAAGGTTGTGGCGTACCAAATTATGCCCCACATCCAGAGTAAGTACATGTGTAGAGGAGAAAAGACCCCGGTCGAAGAAGGACTTGAGAGCATCAGCCCCTTTTCTTTTCTAGTAGAGAAGATGCGATGATCGTTGCACATGAGTATGGTTCTGATAACATCTCTGCCAGTGCAGTTCATCAGAAGGAAACCCATAACGATTAAGTTTGTATCAGAGGGGATTAAAATGCCACATGGAAACGCTACTCACGTTTATCATACCCGCCAAGAGCTATTTGTGGCTCTCCGCGGCCTCTGTGGCTCCCGGGCCAGTATTGTGCGGCGCTCGCCACAACATGACTGCATGAAGACAATGGATTGAGAAAGCACAGGTCAAAAACAGGTCTTATGTTCAAGTCCCCTGTGTGGCTTTGAACCATAAGCGCGAGGCCCATGTTGTTCGCGGTAGGGAGGCAGCTTAGGTAGTACTTGATAGACAATGTCGGACATGATGGTTTTGAAAGGTGTTGGAATTGCAACCGACCAGGCACTCATCCATCAGCGAGCCAGTCGATGATCCGCATTCATTATATAAGTCGGATCGACTTTGGGCCACGCGCACGGTCCAAACTAAACTTGAATGTACTTACTGACTGACTGACCGATTGGCCTCACTAGGGACTCTGGTCTTGGAAACGTGGTGCTCATGATTAAAGCTCTTTCATGAGACCTGAGGGCCTGAGGCCTGAGGATCCATGGAAAGAAATTCAGGCATTAACTCTTCCAATCGTCGCAGGAACGAACATGTACTACCATGTGAGATGCAGTACAACAAGGTTGTGGCAAAAATTCCGATCCCGGATGGCAGATGGACACGGCCGAATGAGGACTTCGCAAAGATGACTAAATATAGCATGCCATCTGGGTTTTCATTCCAACCAAGTGATAGGGCGAAGAGGCGGTTTTTAGATGGATCGGTTGGTACAACTGAGTGATGATCCATTTTTGAGATATCTCAAATCATGTTGTAACATAGCCGACTAGATAACAATAGGCTGGTAGTATCACACGGAGAGGAGAGGGGGAATCAACTACACTGATACAAGATGTGTATGGGGGATAGGTAAGTTCACAATAAAGTAGTGGGTGGTAGTAGCAGTATCAAAAGCACAACAGACAACAATGGGTTCCAGAATCCAGGTAAGACGTGACATAGTAAAGGTGGGTTAGTAGTCTATGGGGTGATCATGAGGGTATCGCGTGAATGGTCTATCAGAAGAAGTCGAGCATAGCGTGGGTAACTTCTTGGGCGTGGCTGATTGTGAGATCATGCCCCGCGCCCTCGAAGGTAAGGAGGCGTGAGCGCTCTTGCGTCGTCGGGGGCAGGAGTGAGAGTATGAGTGGTGCATAACGCGCGTTCACAGTTTTGTCGTTAGTTCCCTGTCACAAAGTATTAGTAAACTCTGTATGTGTGCTGTGAGGGACTTACGTGGATGACGAGTACAGCACGGTCAGCAAAACCTTCCAAGGACGACGCTTGGCCCCGTATAGGACCGTCACGTAGTGAAGACGATATGGCGGCATTGTATCCGGTCAAATGTGCAGATTGTAGCCTTACGATCTGCAAAGAATGAGAGAGTGATTGATACCAGCAAGAGAGCAACTAGCCTCAGTGACCGGATCTTCGGTCTTTTTAGCTTCTGCCACGACGCCCGATGTAGTATTTTTGGTGATAAGACGTTGTAAGTATTTCTGGATGCAGATGAGATTGGCTTTTTTTGTCCGATGAAAGGCAACTCACCCGCACAGGCACATTCGAAGTCATAGTCTGAACGAGCGGCGAAGACATGAACTTTGCAGTCCGCGAAATGTCGGTGGCCTGGGTGATTAAGTGAGCTCACGGTCCATAGAATGTGAACAATATATGTTGAATGAATGGGGGGCATTGATTGTGGGAGAGGCGGTTGCATATCGGCGAAGAACACGGCTTAATGATAATCCGCATGGCACGACATTCCGACCACGCCCTTAAACGGATGAAAGCCAGTTTCGATGACCATGAGCATCATGAAGCATGCCTCATCGGAAGCGGTGCGTGTCAATGATCATCCCATACACCCAAGCACTTGATAATTCTTTCCACATAGGTCACAATGTAGTGTAAACTCACCTCCATGAGTCCAGCGGACGCGATGAGAACGACCTTGTCGTCGACTAGATGTGGAAATTGTGCGGTGAAAGCCATCGCAATGCCACCACCCTGCATAAGCGAAAAATCAGACTAGTGTCAGCATTGATTTGTCGGCGGCCGACCATGGACACGCCGGCGACTTTCGCCTTATCCCAGCGTAAATGTTGCATGAGCAGCGCGAGCTGAACTGTGTAGAGTTTCACGTCGTATGTCGTTTGCGGAGCGTCTGAATAGCCTCGTCCGTACAAATCTGAATTTGTCAAGAATCAATAGGCGCGTGCCGTCGATAAGGCGGCTCCGTACCGTAGACCAAAACGCGAAAGCCACGCGAAGCAAGCTCGGGCGCAACGTCTCTCCATATCATAGCAGGTATCGACAGCCCATGAATGAGAACCACCTTGAATTCCCGGTTAAACGCCCGCCGATCGCAATCCAAATCATGACGCACCTTCTGCCCAGTCTCAGGCCCCAGCACCCAGTATCGTACCTGCAGAGTCGTTCAAAGTTACTGAAAACCAACATGTTCAGAGCTTACGCGTCCATACGGCAACGAAACATAGGCACCACCCGCGAAGAAGTCTTCTGGGTATATTGACCAAGACTTGGCATCAAGCGGCAGACTCGCGAGAGATTCGTGGACATATATGGGCTCTGGAGGGTGGGGAAACGAGGCAAGGAGATAAGTCGCGATGAGCAGTGGCGGTATAACCAGCAGCGAAAGCGTCAGAAACTGGAATGGATTGGGTGGCATCGCGGGATGTCGTGGCGCATGTTCGGGGTGACAGCCGGCACGAGGCCATGTTTAATTCCGCAGCACGTGATTCTATTTGGCTTTAGCTTTCAGAATACACGTCGCGTCGACGCATCGAGTTCTTATCGTAAGTTTCAATTATAATATGATTTTACAATCTGTCAGTGACAAGCTGGAAATTTCAATTTAAAGGCAGAACATATATGATCAACTCAAATGTTTGTGCAGTATGCATATGTATGATGGTAGGTATGTTTCAAAAGAGTCTGGAACTTGGAAGGCATAGTTCAATCTTCAGGTTATGGTCGCCAAATGCTCGTCATCGTCATCGTCGAAGTCGTTCAAGTTTTCAGGGCCAGTGTCAGAGTTCGAAGTCATGTCCTCGACCTTACCAGGGTGATGCCAACCACCCCATCTAGCTTTATTAGCCGCCTCTTACGACCGACAATTGATGTCGCGGTAGTGTCCTTTCCAGCTCTTCACGCTCCTAGACCATATAATATTCTCTCTGGGCACCCTCTTCCCAACAAATTCACATGTGCCGGCAAAGTCGATAAAAATGCGTCCACGAATCCGACCGTCTCCCAAAAAAGTGATGCTAGACACATTGTCGTCACCAAAGGACGTCTCACCAGTGCCCTCCCTCCCTTTCCAGTGTAAATCGACAGTATCTCCAACATACGTTGGAGGCACACTATACGAGCGCATGATGCCTGAAACAATACCGAAGTTAAACCAGTCCCAGAAATGGGATCGGTTCGGCGATGCGGACATCTTGAGCGACATTTCCTCGGTCCCATCGTGCCAGTTTTCACGCAGGTATGGCGCCATAACAATGTACTTACCCATATCGTCTAAAGTATTGTAGAGGCGCTGTTCTCAAATTTCAGATCAAATTCAGGATCATATTGCTATGCAACTCACCACTTTGTTTCCTTTCCCCTTTCCCTTTGGGTCGGACGCTGCAAGTGCTTTGCGAGCCTGGTCCTTCTTCATCACGGCCATCTCCTTTACCGCCTTCTTCTTGACAGTAGGAGAGCGTTTGTCAAACACGAGCTTTTCCACCAATGCACGAAGTTGCGCTGCAGGCAACGCGGTGAGGTCATTGCGAAGCTGCGCATCCGATATCTTGTAAGCAGATGGGCGGCCTTTCACATCGGGCACTTTTCCTGTCGCAATTACGATCCCAGCTGCTGCAAATTCCTTCACCATCGTCTTAGCTTCCCTAACTTTCCTAGCCCGATCCTTCTCATATTCAAGCCTCCGCTGGACTTCCTGACCCTGACGTTGTTTCGTGTTGCGTGCACACTCTTCCTCGGCCCTTTTCGCCGCGGCTGCATTTATAGCTCTATACTCTTCCTTTAACGCCTGTTCTAG
Source organism: Tephrocybe rancida (assembly GCA_018858115.1). Lineage (NCBI taxonomy): Eukaryota > Fungi > Basidiomycota > Agaricomycetes > Agaricales > Lyophyllaceae > Tephrocybe > Tephrocybe rancida. The sequence goes on from JABCKT010000064.1 coordinate 9,780, forward strand.
CGCTAGAATGCGAGATGGCACCTCCAGCGTCTTTGTCCCTATGTTGAATGCTGAAAGTAGGTGTTTCTTCGCCGCCGGGCGCGTCTTATACCGTTTGAGCCCGTAGTGAAGACATTGCGCCTCATAGAAGTGTAACGGATTGTCCTTGTGTCCGGGAGGCTTCTTTTTCCCGGCCGTGGGTAGGAGTGACCCAGGGTCGGTGGATGTGATGAGCTCGTAGAGCTTGGCTGGAGCACAGCGCGTATGGCGATTGTGGTCGACATTGACGTAGAAAGTGCCATCGTAAGAAAAACCGTCGCGTGTGACGGACAGACCGTCGCCTTCAGAGTCCCAGTCCGAGTCCGACATTGTAGTTCAGTACAAGCAGCAGATTTGTTTGAGGAGACGAGCCAAATTTTATTGGTCTCGTCATGAAAGGAAACGCTTTTGAAAACGTGATCGCGTTCTCAGGACAATGCCGCAATGGCCCAGCGGAGTTGACAGAAAAATGGCCGCTTCCAAGGGGTGATTTAATGTTATGCGTTCGACGCGGTCAACTTCAAGAAAGCACATGCTTGGTGTGAGGATCATTGTGTAAACATTTTCTCTTGGGATACTATCAACAGGGAAGGGGCATGTATGTAGGCCATCCGACTTAGAAGCAACTCAGAAGGCACAATTATTCTCGGCATAGTAATCGAGCTCTTCATCTTCCTCCTCATCGTCCTCAGAGCCGTCCAAATCACGGTCCTCGGGACTAGTATCCGAATTTGATGTCAAGTCTCCATCGCTGCCAGGGTCATGCCAGCCACCCCATCTAGCTCGATTAGCGGCCTCGTAGGATCGGCTGTTGATTTCGCGATACTGCCTCTTCCAGCTATCCACGTATCTCGACCACACGACGTTCTGCTTGGGCACCTTCTTCCCAATAAATTCAAATGTTCCCGCAGACTGGTAGAACATACGCCCTCGAATTCGGCCATCGCCCAAAAAAGTGATGCTCGCCACATTTTCGTCGCCATAATATGTTTCAGAAGTCTCCTGTTCTCCCCCTTTCCAGTGAAACTCGGCAGTGTCTCCGACTTTCTTTGGTGGTGCGTGGTACGAGCGCATAATGCCAGAAACGATACCAAAATCGAAGCAGGCCCAGAGATGTGACTGGCCAGGAGACGCAGACATCTTGAGCGACGTCTGGACCGTCGTGCTCCAATTGTCCCGTAAGTATGGGGCCACAATAACGTATTCACCCAGATCGTCCAAAGTATCCTCGAGGAGTTTCTATGCTTCAGCTGTCAGACCTCTGATCATGGCCGAATGGCGAGGGGACTCACCGCCTCAGTTGCTTTACCTCTACCCTTAGGCTTTGAAGCAGCCTCAAGTGCTTTGGCCGCCTGTTCCTCCTTCAAAACAGCCATCTCCTTTACGATCGCCTTCTTGAAAGATGAGGTCCCTTGACCAAAAACAAGCTTTTCCATAACCTTGCGAAGCTGAGCCGCGGGTAAAGCATCAAGATCTTTGCGAAGTTGTGCGTCGGAGACGGGTTTATTGGCCATGGCTCGACCTTTCGCGTCAGACACTGTTCCTTTCGCAATAACGATACCAGCTGCTGCAAACTCCTTCACCATAGCATTAGCTTCTTCCATTTTCCTAGCACGCTCCATCTCGCGTTCAATCCTCCTTTGCTCTTGCAAGATCTGACGTTGTTTCTCCTGGTTGGCCTTTTCTTCCTGAGCTTTCTTCTTTCCAGCTTCGTTCGCGATCACGTACTCTTTCTTCAACTCGTGCTCCAGTGCGACTATGTGAGGTGGAACATCCAATGTCTCAGTCGTAGTATTGAATGCTGCCAGCAGGTGTTTTTTGGCAACCGCCTTCGTTTTATACGGCTTCAGTCCATAGTGCACGCACTGGGCTTCGTAGAAATGTGCGGGGTTGTCTTTGTGGGGGGTGGGCTGTCTTTTCGCGACCGTCCCAGCCTTAGTGAGGAGTGGCCCGGATGGCTCTTTGTATGTAAGGAGCGAGTAGAGGCTGGACGAGCCACAACGCGGGTGTCTATGTCGGTCAACCTCGAAATTCAGTTCATTGCCGTAGTAAGAGAAACCGTCGCGCGTAACGGGCGGGGCATAAAGGCGAGTGTCTGGGTAGAACGACATGGCGTAGAGTCAAAAGCACAAACTGACCCCTGACTGTCAGAAAAGGAAACTTTGTCATTTGATATTGGCAAAACGTGACCGCGACGCAACCGCGTTTGTATTGTGCAATTGACGCGTTGGATTTCTGGTCAGCTCAGGGGTTTCGATTGCTCCAGAGTGTGTCGTATGGACTGCTCAAGATACGCGGCCCTACGATGATACAATTTCTGCTAGTCATACAAAGTTGGAGCGCCTGCGAAAGCGAAAGTACTTGCCCCACACACAGGCCCAGTCGAGCAATTAGGCAGTGGCAGAGAACAACGTCTTACAACATGTTTTAGTCCGACTTTAGCTCAGTTGGTAGAGCGCAAGACTGTAATGGATACCTCATATCTTGATGCCGCCTGTTCGATCCAGGCAAGTCGGAGTACGCCTCTTCGGGAGAGTATGGTACATTTTTTCGAATAATCAGATCCATCAAGTCAGAGATGCCGACGTAGTCGACTGCGCCTCTCGATTGAGGTTCATCTTCAATGATCCATGGCCATGAGCGCCGAGCATGTAACCACAGAAGAACACAGCAGAATTCAGTGAGCTGATCAATCTTCATTTCCAAGTTTTTCAAATGTTTAAATTATCGATTGACTGTAATAGAATAAATTTTTGATATTATGTGACATGAACAGATCGTATAAAAACATCCTAAACCACTAAAGAACCGGATATATTTTGATAGTATACATTACGCGGCCTTCTCGTCCACATACTCAATGTTCTAGAGAAAGAGGATATATCAATATAGCGCTTTGGACACAGACGGGGTGAGGTCGCTTACTTGGGCGGCGCCCTTGGCGTGTTGGACGAAGGTTTCGTTGTCAGCGAGGATCTTAGCGCGATACTTCTCAGAGTTGATAACTAAAATTTCGGTGAGGAAGAGGTCGTGAGGGTGAAGAAATGTAAGGGGACATACTATTTGATTCACGGTAGAGAAGATCAATTTGCTCGAGAGAGAGACCCTTGGTTTCGGGGATCATGAAGTATCTGATGCGCGATCGAAAAACGTCAGCCGTCAAATGTTGTGCAGACGTGCGACATGACTTACGTGAAGACAAGGCATCCAAGACAAGTCGAACCCCAGATGAAGAACACCTTGACACCCAGATTGGCGGTCTTGACACCGAGGATACCGGTGGTTGAAGGGTTGACAAGGTAAGGGGTAGCGTAGCCTACATCGCCAATGTCAGAAGGTTATAGATAGGGGAGGCGAAAGCACGACTCACCAATACCAAAGTTCCAGAGCCAGTTGCTAGCGACGGCGAGGGACATGGCCTTGGCACGGATGTTAAGAGGCTAGAAAACGACCATTAGTTGGGCTGGGTAGATGACGAAAACACTAGGAGAGCTTACGGAAATTTCACCCGTGAGCACCCACGCAACAGGTCCCCAGGATGTGGCGAAGAACGCGATGTAGCTGAAGGTTCAGAAAATGTCAGTCAAAGATCCAGTTGCGATGAACAAAATGCTACGCACATGCAGACGAAGGCAATCAGGACGCGCTGAGCGGCCAAGTTGACAACGTGATCGACCGCAGTGCCACCTGGGATCTTACCAGCAGTGACACCGACCTGTAATATGTTAGGTCAATAAGGTCTCCGAGTCTCAATAGCAAGACGGTACTCACGATAGCAACGATGTACTCGCAAACGCACATGCCAGCAGCACCGATGAGAAGAAGGCGTCTACGGCCGACTCTGTCGATAAGTTGGATACCGATGATGGTCATGCAAGTGTTAACAACATCACAGATGATACTGGGATTGAAGTCAGTTACACCGATCAAACTAAGATGGGTTAGTACAGGTTCACGTACGTGATGATGAACGGGTTGGAGATGCCAGCAGATTTGAAGAATGTCTAGAAGTCCCGAATAAGAAAACAGATTAGTTTGTGTGATGACCAAAGCGCTCACAGTGCCGTAGTAGACTATTTGAGGCTAGTTAGCTTCTATAAAATTTGACGTATGAAGCAAGTGACTCACAGATGAAGTTGATACCGGTGAGTTGTTGCCACTGTAATGAACTGTCAGATCGATGTTCAATTCAAAATGCCACACGAGGACTAACTCCTTGGAGAAGAATACCAGTCCATGTGCGGAGACCGTTCTTGCCCGGGGTATTGCGGAAGCAATCTGCGGAGAGTTAGTGAGAGATACCATAACAAAAGACAACAGACATACCAACGTAGGAACCGCTTCCAAGTTTGCGATCCTCCTCAAGAGCAGCCATGATCTCCTGGAACTCGCTCTCAACTTCAGGGGAGTCGGCGGGGACAGTGAGGAGACGTCCAAGAGAAACCTTTCCAGCTTCTTCCCTACCCTTCTTGAGGAGGAAACGGGGGCTCTCGGGAAGGAAGAACTAATAGGAGATAAGTGGTGTATCTCGCATGCCATTGGAGCACGTACCATTCCACCAGCAAGAACAGCAGCCCAAGCAAACTGAACAGCGATGGGAGTTCTCCATGCGGAATGGCTTTGTTGGTTCTTGGTGGCATTGAGAACGATGGCGGCAAGAAGAGCTCCGATGGTAACTGGGAAGATATAAGCCGGATGAAGAGGTGAAGACAGAGAGCCTACTCACTGGTAAGCTGGTAAAGACCAACAATCAAGCCACGCATGCTCTTGGGCGCGCACTCTGACTGGTACATGGGAACAAGGCAGGAAACGAGACCGACACCGAAACCAGCAATCACTGCGGGACGTGTTAAAAAGCCAAGCGGCAAGAAAATAAAATGTAAACTCACCTCGTCCGACAACAAAGGTTGCCCATTTGGTATCAAGTTGGAGACCGACACCAAGGGAGAAGACCGCGCAAGAAGCGATGATACCCCATTTACGGCCGACCATGTCACCCATAGGGTAGGCAAGCAGGGCTCCGAAGAAAGTTCCAGCAGAAAGGATGGAGACCTAGCAAACATGGTTGGATTTGCAAAGTAATGAACCTAGGCGAAGACTTACGACTAAACTCTGATCGGGGGTGGGGAGATACCAGCCAAGTTTGGCATCCGACGTGTCGAATGTACCGAATAGTTGGAGCCAATCGTCCATGACAATGATACCACCAATGGTTCCGGTATCGTATCCGAAAAGGATACCACCGAAGGCTTCATGCGAGACACTTCAGAACGAACCACATTGTGTAGGAAAGAAAGAACATACCCGCAAAGGCCGACATAATAACAGCCCAGAACAGGGATTGAGATTCAACCCCAGCGCCTGATCCTCCTGGTCCGCCAGCCATTGTAGATGATCACTATGGAGGGGGTCTTCGAGTTGGGAGGAAGGGTGTACAACCAAGTGGAAGTTGGGAAGAAAACAACAGCGCCTGTTGAGTCCTTATAAACGCAACCCTAAAAGAAGCCCCGGCCGGCAGGTTAAATGCGCTAGGAATTTATTTTTAACTCCACATGAAACTCCCATGCATATGTACACTTACCCGAGGACCATGCGCCATACACCATGTGTTCAGTGACGGCTGATGCGCTGTGATGCGACACAACAGAAAAAAGCTCGATCGAAGGTTGATCGAAATCTCCATATTGGAAGAAACATTTACCAAAGGCGACTCGGACCACCTTGTCCGGAGCAGCCTATACGAATGGCGAAACTGGTTCCTGCACTAAGTCAGAGAGTGATGTTCTCTCAGCCTGACCAACAGCATCTCCAATGCCAGTCTTTTGCCTTTTTTGTCCACTTCGGCCGGGTCGCTTCTAAGTTCTACGGGAGAGCTACAAGTGACATCCGATTCCTGGATGCCCAAACGAAAAGTATTTTGCAGATTTGAATAAAATGTGTGCCTCGAAGTATGAGGACCCCATGGGCGAGCCTAGGTGAACTGAGGCCTTCCCCATTGAACAGATCCGATCGACGCCTAACATCGAGAGCAGAGTTCGGGAGGGAAAAAACAATCATGGCGGATGTGGGGATGGTTGATCTCATGTATTGATGCGGGAGCCACGAAAAAAAAAATACAGGCAAGCAAAGAGACTTGCAATTGCCGGACCTCGGCTCCGATTGGGTTTCCATTCTCGGAAGTGGAAAAGAAAAGAAGAATGTAAAAAAGACTCTGACTTCCTCCTCCATCCCTTGTTCTTCAAGGCCTAGAGATAGTGTAGAGCTGAATTCCGCCGGAAACTTTACCCAGTAACCATCTTGGTGCACTTTGATCAATTCGAATTTCATGACATATGCAGGTGTCTTTCGTGGGAGAATTAAATAGTCGGGGCAGAGGGTATCTGTGGGGTCAAGCTGGGTCATGGAGGCGTTGTGCGGGGACAGATCTGGTAGCCGATTCAAGTGATCGCGTTGCCAAACTCATGCTTCTTTCCAGGTCGCCAGAAGAAATACATATGGCCCATCACCAAGGTCCAAAAGTCATGCGTTTAACAAACCGGTCACCTCTACTCATAACGCAGTGCACACACTTGTCCCAAGTCACCTGGCCTGCTCTCGTTCTTGGATACCAGGATAGGAGCTCGATCCATCTTTTCCGGAAATAACGAATGCGCTGATCTTCGCTGATCCCGAATGACATCGATGCTAACTCTATTTTTCTGTGTACGCTACTATTCCGGCGCACACCTGTGCTTGAACGCGCTGGACTACAGGCTTTGCAAATGTGGCGCTTCGTCTTGTGCGTCCTGTGTGCGTCTACTTAAATGGAATCTGAGCTCAGATGTACTTCACAGTTGCCCGTACCCTGTGATCCATCGTAAGCGTAGTTGATAAAGTGTGCCATGTCACTCATGTGTGAGGCCCTGAAGCTTTGAGAGAATATGAGGTTGCTAGCTTCGAAATTCAGCTGATTGAGCTAGATAGGAAATTGACGATATCCATTGGCCACGTGGTTATTGCCCCTTGAGTTATTGGTATGATTTCCTCGTGAAATTGGACAAGCGAGTTGACGCCCATCGAAGTAAACGTTAAAATCACCGGGGGCTTAACGTAAACACAGCAAACACTCATCAGGAATACATAAGGCATCTTGAAGCCAATTGTTTACAGGAAGTACTAATCTACTTTTATCTAAGAATAATCATTGTGGCGTCAAATCTTTTGCCAGGCTCGTTTGTCGCATCCAGCCGATAGAAGACCGCACAAACAAATGATGCCAGGCGGTCCAGGCACCAAAGCCCCTAAGATGCATCTTCCATGCTTCTTACCGCTGCCAGCCTTAAATGAGATGTTCTTCGACAAAGAACTCCTGTTCTCACGGAGATATGCAGCCGGACCATAGGCCCGAAGTCGTATGCATAATGCATGTACCTGACGCGCAACTAACGCGTGCATGTAAGCACATACCCGAAACTGCAGTTACAGATGCCGGAGACAATGCAAACTTGACTTGTTGTAAGCTCCGGAAGTACAGCTTGTTTAACGAGAGGGGAGCTCCGACTGCCCCAATGATCCGTGTATACACTGTGTATACTTAGCTGGCAGTTGGCTTACGACGCGGCGTGGTCAGAGGTGAGAATGAACTGCCCGACCCCCGTCAGTGCCTCGGGGATTGGAGGGTTGTCCGTTCCTGTTGTCACCGTGGGTCGGCAGCTTTAGACCGGAAACATACAAGTAAGGATGAGGGCCACTCAAACCACCGTGCGTATGTGTCCCCCATATTTGGTATCCCAGTGGCACCCTGAGTAAGCCGCTCTAAAAATGAAAATCATAACCTATCACAACACTGCAATCCCAGCCTTAGGCCTCCTCAGACCTGCCTCAACCCCCCAGGACCAGACCCGCTCAGAACGCGATCAGCTTCTCAGCTCCACTGAAGCTCCATTGTAGCCACCGGCATCAGACAGAAAAGTTGATCGAAAGCCACCTTCATGGCAATGTCATCAAGCGTCCACATGGTCAACATAAGTCGTCTGACATGTCGCGTTCAGGGATTGTGTGTGAGCGTCGGTGGTGAAAATACGGGGAACTTTGACGTCGGTAACGAACTGTTGTGGGGTAATGCAAATCATAAAAAACGTAGAATAACATGGCAAACGGTCGCTATGATCATATCACAAGAACGCTCACGACGCGTCTACCAACACACCATCCTCTGATGTCTGTCTTACATGGCTCTCTGTTGTTTCATCATTAATTGAATTCCATCATCGGCGGAGAGATGCACACGCACCAGCAGCCAGCACTTGCTCCCAACCTTCTTCAAACAGTTCAGGATTCGAACTTGGGTCCGCGATCGATGCGGCAATTTTTGGCCGCTTTTTGCTGAGCAGATCGGCTTTCCAGGCTTCGACGGCCTTCGGCGCGTGGCTAAAGATGATAACCAATCAGGAAAATAGAACCCTGAAGGAGTTCAGCGCTGGACCGACCTTGGAGCATACGTGCGAGCGAAGAGCGCAGCCTCAGGTGCCCGTTGAGTTTTCACCAGGAGATCCACACACGAACCCGCATCACCAAGCTGGAAGCGAGTCGCGAACGCCAAGTTATTTTGACCTTTCTCCTCTGGAGAGCACAACAAAGGTCAAAGTCAGCCACCGTCGACAGGGAATGGAATGGAAGGGGTAGGAAAGAATCACGAACCAGCTTTCTGGGCCAATGCTTGCAAACCTGCGCGGTCGCCCGTCGCAGTTAGCAGGAGCATCAGTGCGCTCAGGTCGCCCGCCTTGTCGAAGCACTCGCGTGCCAGATCGAAGCGCCAGACCGCAAGTGCGCGGTCTCCCAGTGCTTTCCATTTCAGCTCGGCTTCGGTTTCGGGCACATCACGCGCGATCTCAAGTGCGGTGTCGAGATCGTCAAGTTGAAGCGAGAGGTCAAATTTGTGGTCCGCGTCTGTAGTCAGCTGGATCGCAAGCTCCTTTAGGTCTAGGACATCGGAAATCGCGTAAGTCATAGAACGCGGACCGCCTCGATAGTTATTACGATGACGTACCTTTGCTCTCCAGGAACCGTGCAACCTTATTTAATTGGTCCTTCGGCAGACTAGGAAGTATTTCCGCGGCTGCATCCATGTCTCCGCGCAAGACCGCGGTTTGGTATTCAACAATGCTCAGGGACAGCGAATAGCTGAAGATGTGCACGTCTTTGTCGGCAAGGTAAACACGGTTATGTGCGGGCATGTATCCCAGGAGGAAGAGGGGACTGTCCCGAGCATTGAAATACTGGTGAATCGTGATAGAGAGGGGACTTACGTGTCGAAGGGGCTGATGGTATAAGAGTCATTGCCAACAAAGTAGCATAGGCGGTTGTTTGAGGTGGTATAGATAAAGCAGTCACCAATCCACTTAGCTGTCTTCACGCTAATGAAAAAATATTTCAGAGTCACAAACCTGATTTGGTAAAAACAATCGCTCACGAATCAGAGACATCGGCGATGACCTCGAAAGCCTCTTCAACGCCCTCATCGGTAATTAGTGACCCCTCTTCAAGTTTGTTATCATATGCATCGCGGTCGAAACGGAGAATGTAGAACGAGTCTTCAGAAGTGATGGCAACTAATGAACCGGTTCCAGACCAGAAGACCTGTGAAAAAACAGTAAGATGAGGTCTCTTGTTTCTTTGACTTGCTTACATTCTTAGCATCCACGTCAATTCGCCTCACAATTTCGCCAGTCTCCCAATCCCAGAACATTACGAAGCCAGCACCTCGCGCTCCTAGAAGAGTTCCACCATGCAGGCCATCGACGGCCCAACTTCCTGAACCCTTCATTCCAGCTCCTGAGCGTTCTTTGAAGTTCTTGAACACCTTCAGCTTGACCTTGGTCTCCAGTACAGCGTATGTATTGGAGTCTGGTGCCCATGCGAAAGAGATGCCGTTACCGAATGCCTTGTTACGCCAAGCAAGCGCAGTGTAAATGATGTGTTCGCCATCGCCAACTACTGTAACAAAACGCCCATTGGGGGAGTGTAAGAGAGATTGCGCGAAGATCTCAGTGGACCCGATCTCCTTTACGCTGAGGGGCAGGCGAGCACCGTCAGACTGGGAGGTAGCGTCATCGGGGAGCAACTGAAGGTTTCCGGACAACACATCGTGGTTCTTCGTGTAGACGAGTTTGCCGGAGGGGTCCATGCTGAATGTGGGCTCGTCACGCCCGAGCTTAATCACTACAACACCCTCATCGAAACCAAACGCGACCTCGTTCGCGTCCTTGCGAAGAGCCGTGCACCAGGCGCGCTCGAGGGCATATGAAAGTGTGTTCTCGATGCGGTAGGTACCGCTATTCCAGATCTTCACGGTGCCGTCCTCACTACCTGAGATAATGATGGGTAGGTTGGGGTGGAAGATGGCGAAAGAAACGTTGTTTGTGTGGCCCTCCATCGTTTGCACGCAGCTTTTGCTCAGATAATCCCAGACCTTGACGGTCTTGTCATCACCAGTGGTAACAAGATATGGCTTGTCTGCGCCGGGATAGAAGTCGACATAGTTGACGCCCTTGTCATGCGCGTCCATGGTGAAATTAGCAGAAGGCGAGCCGATGGACCACATTTTGACAGTACGGTCGAGGCAGGCCGAGGCGAAGGTGTTGGAGTCTTTCGGATTGAACGCAAGGTTCATGATATAATGTGTGTGGCCTTCGTAGACCTGCATTCAACGTAAACGTGGCACAGAATTTACTGAACGAGGCCTTACCTGAATGTTCTTCCAATTCTTCTCCCAATCCCAAGCCTTGATCGTCATGTCGTCACTTCCAGTGAGCACGATGCTCGCAGTAGGGTGAACCGTCAAGCATCTGATATAGTCGGGGTGGGCCTCAAATGACGCGACCTTCTCCATCGTATTATAATTGAAGACGCGCAGTTGGAAGTCATCGGATCCGGCTACAAACCAGTTCTTCCGCGCGATGAACTTGACACAGCGCACTGGAACTTCGGCAACCTCAAATGTCTTAACTATTGCCCCGGTTTCGTGGTTATAGATGTTGACTGAGCCATTGTAGAGACCTGATAGCAGCCAGGGTTCTGTTGGATGAAAGTCGACACCCTTGACACGATCTGACCGAGAGAATAATTTTCGCTATAGCGAGCATTCAGTAAATCGGCTGTGTTGTAAGTTCATATATGAACATACGTTGACTTCAAACAGCATTGTATCACCAGGAAACGGCCAAATTCGAAGAATGGTGGACGGAGGTGACGAGGGATACGTGGAAATTGATGATATTACATAACCATTATATCTTTCAATTTCAAGTTCTGCGCTCTTCTGCTACCTTCACTCATATCAAGCTTCCAAATATCTCGAGTTTCATACCTAACATGATCTACTCTCCGAAGCTCCGTCCTGGGTGCAAAATATATGACTAGCTGGACCAGTGTCATTCAAATGAACCTAGAATCAAAAAGTTCGCCATTTTCGTGTGCTGGCCAAATACTTAGCAGAATCCTGCCAGCCACCCCTGCACTTTGTTGTTGCTATATGACTGGCATCCGGGCCATGGGCGCCAAGACAGGTCCTGTAGCGACTGTAGTTCGCCGATCACAGCCCGTTGCAGCGGCTCCCGATGTAGCTACGGCGGCGTCCGCCCGGGCGACGTTGATAACATCATGCATATTGGGGCTGCCCAACCACCCGGGCGAGTCTCTCCTTTGTCAAATGTTTTTTCCTACAAACTTCTTGCTTGCATTCGAACCACCCCACTATATGATATCGTCGTAATGTTCTTCCCGAGTCAGAAATCCAGTGCAGCATAAGGACGTTAAATACATGATGCGTACATGAAGACCTCGTATTGGTTCTGATATTACATGATACAAAAGGCGTCTAAACATATGGATGTCTATTCAGCGCGGTGAATGTCCATTTGGTGCGCCACAGATGTTGAAGATCATTGACAAGGTATACCAACGTCACTGATGGACGATCCTTGTCCCCGAAACGGTCTGGGAAATTGTATCCAACCCTCGCCCAACATCACTTCAACCTTGCCTTGTTATAAGCAACCCTCATGTCCCATTCGAGCTCGTTCGCGACCTGCTGGTACATTTTTGTTTGATTCACACATAGCTTGTTGATTGAGATGATTTTAATCTCGTTGCCAGATAGTGCGATCAGCTCTAGCAGGGCAACATATGGCTCCCGCATATTGCCAAAGACATCTGGAAGTCGGTGGAGTAGGGATTCCACATGGCGAGGCATCAACGGTTTGTCATTGGGATGGTAATATCCACGCTTGATATCCTCGTTCCCCATGGCATGCGCTGAGGACATCAGTTCCTTCTGTATCGAGAGGAATGCTCCATGTCGTTTGAGGTTGTATATGGATATTGCTTTGTAGTCGTAGGCAAAATTCAGGTCGATGTGGCCATCGTGAATCCGCCGTGAAGAACGGAGGTGGAATTCCTCATCAGTGGCGGGAATGAAGGGCAACTCTAGACGCGTCCCACCAAGCCATGTGGTAGATATGGCAGACGCCACTGATGCGAGGAGAGAGGAACCTTTTGGATCAGGTGTCAAGTCAATATGAGGCGGTCTCGGGGATGGAGGAGGAAAGTCGATGTAATAAGATGACGGGCGGATGGTGTCAGCTGAGCTACTCCTACTAAGAGAGTGAGTAGAACGGTAAAACGGTGCTGATTTGACTGGAGGATCATCAAAGATGATCCTGTTGCGGTCGATTTCTTCGGCCAGATCCCAATATTCGAGCATTCGGGATATGGAGGAACGTTAAGAGCTTTGGAACGTTGAGGGGACTGATGTGGGGAAATCTCAAGGACAATGCATACTTTATAGTATACTGGCAGAGATCAAGAATAAGGCCAGCGGCACGTTGCTAAACAACGTGTTCTTTGTGCACAATCAAAAGGCTATTGTAAATAGACGCTGCCCAATCGAGGCAAAGTCAGGGCTTACAAGTACTTTCCTCTCTTCTGCCCCTGGGTCCATATCTGCCTTCGCTGTGAAACACTTGAAGGACCATAAAACTAAACAACAAAAAAGATCAACGCCATGACAACTGTGAGGTTCGAACTCATCCAGCATGTTCGAACCGCACAATTGGGGAAGACCTGTGCCAATGAATCTCACAAATGGACGCGAGAGCACTTCGCTTCCGGATAGCACCGTCACGTCGTGAATCTCACAAATGGACGCGACATTACGGCCCTCGGAACCGCTGCCGAATCTCACAAGGGGGAGACGTGTGCAAATACTACTAGGTATGTCTGGTCAACATGCGACATTACACCGCTGCCGACACTGCCCAGGTGTTGAAGCCCACGGTCCTGTCATAGACTTGGTACGTCAGAACATTTTTGTAGGACACGACCCAGCTTGGGCTTGGCCACAGACAGCACAACACCAGCCAGCACCAAGGATCTGTTGAGTGGGATCGAAGCACCACTGTGTACGCGCACACAAATGTGTTCGAGTCGAACCGTGTGCAAACGTGAATCTAACAATGGACGCGACTTGCAGTGGCACCAAGACGTGGATCTCACAAATGGACGCCGCGACATTTCGTAAGTTAGACACGACGATCACGAGACCACTTCGCTTATGTACAACCGCCGTACACGGCTGCTGCTGCTATTGCCTTGCTTCTGCTTCTGCCTCCGCTCATGACTGTCACAATCTCTCAGTGGGACTACCAATTTTTTGGTATCTATTGAATGAAGCTCATTCAAATCAACAAACAGTGTCGTGAACGGATACACGGCGCGTCAATGACCCTGGTTGGGCTCCAGCCCCAACGTCTGTTGATTCGTCTACGCGTCCTCACCGTCGTTTAGCTCGACTTGAGCTCGACTCATCACAGGCAGTCTTTGCAGGACTCAACAAACCGTTGCCTACCGCGCGGAAACCCAAGCCCGGGGCAACACACAAAGCATCAGCCTCACAGCAGAGACTTGAATATCGAGGCCTACTACGAGGGGCAACGGGGACTTTGACGATACCGTGCACAGGTATGTATGGATGTGTAACCCCTCAATTTGCATGCTCATAACAACCCACGTAGATGCCGCCACCAACCATCGTCGATGTTGCTGTTACTCGTGTCGACTGCTCTCTACTCAGTACGTAATCTGCAGTTCATCATTCGCGTGCTCACAATACCCACACAGGCTACCGCCAGCCGTTGTTGCGACACCCTTCAACTTCTCACCACCGGCTTGACACGTTGGATAGTGCTCTGTGACCGTTGCTGGTGGAAGGAGTGTGACTGCTGTGATGGCTTCAATCCTTTTTCTTGGACTGTACGGGATGCGTAACACCTTCATGTATCCATACACGTCCACCAATATACATTATTTTTCAACTCCCACAATGGAGGAGACGTGTGCAAACACATAGACGTGATTCTCACAAATGGACACGACATTACGGCGCTCGGAAACGGACCACGTCGGCCATTGCGATGTAGGTGTGACATATTGACCCTTTTTCTTGGATCGTATGCATGTCATAATACAGCCTCTCTCTCGAGTCTCGAATGCCGACCACGCGTCGCGCGCGTGACTTCCTCTTCCACCATGTCCTTCACCAAAAAACTCACTGATCTGTACGAGATGGCTCAGCAGCTTGGCCCAACATTGTCATTGACACGATAGTTCTGTTCTACTGTCATGAGACAATGTACAACTGATTCTCTGAATGTGGTGCCATCTTAATGATGTTCAAAAGTGTGACTGCATCCCATACTTACTTGTACATAGCCTGAAGGAGTACCAAAAGGAATGGCTGACAACTACGAGGTTCGAACTCGTGCCCTTTCGGACTGGATACATTCAGTTCGCTGGGAACATCCTAATTCCAGCGCCTTAGACCACTCGGCCAAGTTGCCATGTTGAGGGAGGAAGCAGGGTCGGACGAGACAGGAATTTGGTGCGAAGGGTGATCCGAATCGGAACGAAATATTGTTCCGACTCCGATTCCGACTCCGAGATTACGTAAACTCCATTGAAAGTTGTGCCCATTCAAGTTGGCGAGTCGGCGTTGACGGAATCATCATGATTCGAAGTGAAGCAGTCGGTCGACTCCGTCAAGACTTCTAAAAATTGTTTTCATTTTGTACAAAATTTTACTTATAACGAAAGGACTGACTGCTCCAGCCAACTGCACAACGGTTCGATTCGTTGTACGCATCACTCATTTCATCTTCCAACTCATTCGCCACCTGTTTATACATTTCTGTTTGTCCTGGCCACTGGCGCAGTTTATCGACGGATATGATGTGAATGCCAGTTTTCAGTGCGATGAGCGCCAACAAGGCGACATACGACTCTCGTAGATTCCCGTACACGTTTGGCAGGTTGGGAAGTGCGTGTACATGTCGGGGAAGGAGTGGGGTTGCGCGGGTGTCGCGACGACCCAGGTCCATATGAGCCATAATCCGAGCCGAGGACCACAACTCCATCTGTATCTCTCGAAAGACAGTGTGTTCCACCAGCTTAGGCAGCGAGATCGACTTGTAGTCATAGGCTGTATTCAAGTCGTCTTCACTGTCGTGGATGTACTGTGAAAACTTGAGACGGGAGGAGTCTGGTGCCGGTGGTGGTGGCGAAGGTGGCATTGACATGATGGGTGGGTCTTCGAGCTCACGGCTCATTGTTTCAACGAAGGGCGGTCTCGGTGGTGAAGGAGGCACATGCCTGCGAGGAGGCCGAATGGTCTCTGCAGAATTACTCCTGGGACGACCTCGGAGTAGGGGCGTCGCAGCCGCCAGAGATGCTACTGACGGTGTATGGCAACGAGGCATTTGTGAACCAGCACGCACATGAGCTTGCGATGGGAGATCCAAGACGGCATCGATATCGTAGTATATGTCCCATGCGTCAATCATGGCCAGTATGGGGTAGATCACGACAAGATTTGAAAGTTTCCACAATGTGGGTCGTGTTTATGCCTTAAACGTTGGGATGAGAATAATTAAGTAAGTGGCCCATTGAATGTTGATTGAAGATACCTTTCTTGTCAGCAGCGCTTAATCACCCGGCATCTCCTTCAAGCGAAATGCCAGGAGCTGGGGGAGCATACTGAAGCCCAGCTGGAGCCTCTTGGGTCACTTGTGGGTTGTCTTGCTCCATTTGTTGGAGATGAATGCTGGGCAACGTCGCGGAAGGAAGGTGTCAAGCGGGCCCTCAGCAAGAATTAGGAGTTTGTTGTGTGCATCAAAAGGTTTCGTTACTGCTGTCTTGAGCCAGGATTGGCGGGTATCGAAGTCGCCGGGGGTGTACAAGAGTGTACAGCTTCATGGAACAAGGCATTAGTGGCTCAACAAGCAGGGTAGTCAGCGAGCCTCATTCACGCATATCGTCAATGAGAAACATGTCAGCGTAAAAATGAATTTTCCACCAACGTACATAGTGGCTGTCACTCTGACTGGCAAGGAATTGAGGAGAGACTCAGAGTGATGGAAATGTCGAAAAAAAAAACGTGGTAGCGGTATTTGGAAGTTCTCACGTGCTGACGAGGCGAGAATTGGCCGTTGCTTAGCATTCTTCTGTTCATCGTTTCAGCTTTCTTCTTCCTTACCGTCGTCCGTAGTGGGCTCGCCCTCTTTCCTTATCCTAGGCCATGGCCTCTAATACCACCCAAGCGACCGCTTCAGGTGACTTAGTCGACCTCATCTCCTCGTCAGGCGCAGCAACAATCTACCCATCCGACGATACCATACTTGCGGTCCTCCAGGCTCGGTTTCGTGCCGATTTG
Organism: Tephrocybe rancida; assembly: GCA_018858115.1. Taxonomy (NCBI): domain Eukaryota; kingdom Fungi; phylum Basidiomycota; class Agaricomycetes; order Agaricales; family Lyophyllaceae; genus Tephrocybe; species Tephrocybe rancida. The sequence goes on from JABCKT010000064.1 coordinate 26,542, forward strand.
CCATATACGAGGATTGGTGCAACCAACCTTGTTGTTGTCAATCCTTACAAGACCCTTGCTAACGTGAACGACATTAGTGCGAAGGAGTATGAGGAACGGTGCTACAAAGACACCAGTCTTCCTATGGTTGACTCTCCTAAACCCCTGCAGCCGCATATTTACGACTTGGCTGCGAAAGTGTACCTCCTTATGCGACGTAGGAATGAATCACAGACTCTTCTTTCGAGGTGAGTCTGCATTTTCTGTCTATGAACTCGCTTGCTCAAGTATTTTTATCAGGGGCATCACAGGGTCTGGCAAAAGTTCAAACATTCGCCTCTTTATCAACCAGGTTCTGCGCCTCTCGACGCACTCAAGAAAGGAGGCCAAGGTTGCCGAGCAAATCAAGGCTCTAGGCGTTGTTCTCGACTCTTTCGGCAATGCAAAGACTTTGATGAATCCCAATGCCTCACGCCACGGTCGCTACTTCGAACTACACTTCAATGAGCGGGGCAGAATTTCTTCCTCAAAAGTCCTAACGTTTGGTCTCGACAAATCCAGGCTCAACCGACTCACCCACGAGGAACGGTCATTCCACGTTTTCTACCAACTCATCGCAGGAGCTACCACCGCAGAGCGGGACCAGTTCAACCTCGAAGACCCCTCCGAATACTCCCTCCTCGCCTCCTCTGGCACTTATCGCCTGCCTTCTGGCCCTTTCAGCGACGACTCAATCGGCATGTCTGACTTGCGCGCGTCGATGCGCACTCTCGGATTCAAGCAGAAACACATGTCGTCTATTTTTAGTATCCTCGTCGCTATCCTCCTCATGGGGAACTTGCAGTTCCACGACGGGGATGCTCACACCGTATCTGCCTACATCCACAATACACATGTTCTGGATCAGCTCGCACGTCTCCTTGGCACCACTCCCGACGATTTGAGCCAGGTCTTCACAAACAAGACCAACTATGTTCGCAAGGAGCTTTATACGGTACTCCTCAGCGCAGAGCAGAGTGCAGCACAGCGCGACCAGTGCGTGCGGGACTTGTACTCGATCCTCTTCGCCTTCGTGGTGGAGACAGCCAATCACAGGCTGGCCCCGAGCACCAAAGATATCCTTCCTCACACCCAGATTATCATCCTCGACCAACCCGGCTTCCAGACGCGTGGCCCGTCCGGTACGAGCTCCATGTCACTCAGCGGGACTGCACCTCTCGTCTCCGTTTATGGACAGAACAATTTCTATGAGTTCTGCATCAACTTCTCCGACGAGCTCCTACAATCCTACATCCTTCGGGCTACTTTCGAGGATGCTGTGGGTTACAATGCAGCCATGGCAGTCGATGGGATTGCGCTTCCCTCTATTGCCACCATGGACAACGGTGCTTGCATCGAGCTTCTGAGGGGTGCTCAGTTGAGCGAACGTTCGCAACGGAAACCCGGCGGCCTGCTTGGCGTCCTGAACAAGAGCAGTTCTTCGTTCAAATCAGGAAAGGGTGGTGATCATCGCGATGAGGATATGTTGCAAGAGTTGGTCACCAAGTTTGGTGTCCACGCGTCGTTCGTTGCGAACCCCGGACATGCGACTGATAGGACTCTTTTCGGGATCAACCACTACTCCGGCCCTGTGTCGTACGATGTCATTGGATTTGTGCAGAAAGATAGCGACCTCCTCGACTCTGCGTTCGTTTCGCTCTTGCGCAACTCTGCTGACCCGTTCGTCTCGAAGCTCCTCTCCGGACCCAGCCTTGCTGCCGAGCGACACTACAAGGACGAGAACATCATCGTTCAATCCCAGGTCTCCTCCCGACCGCTCCGCCAGCCTACTCCTATCCCCTCCGTCACAGGCGAACTCCCCGAGGAGCATCCCCGACTCGACCCCGGCAAGACTTACCCGGTGACTGCCCAGCTCAACTTCACCATGTCCGAAATCTTCTCCAACTTTGACCGCACCCAGCTCTGGAACCTTGCATGCATCCGGCCAAACGATTCCGGCTCTCCCAACTCCTTCGACAAGCGCCGCGTCAAAGCCCAAATACGCGCGCTGCTTCTCCCCGACATCACGGCCCGCCGAAGCGCCGAGTATGTCGCTGATTACGAGCTTGCCGCCTTCTGTGAGCGTTACGTGCCGACAATGCGTGGCTCAGAAGAGGAGAGGATTACACAATGTGCTCGAGCAAATGGTTGGCGGGAGGGTGCGGACTTTGCGCGAGGAGGTGGGCATGTGTGGCTCTCGTACGCGGCGTGGAAGATGGTGGAGGATACTGTGCGTGCGACAGAGAAGGAGCAGAAGCGGGGAGTAGACGACGACGACGAGGGAAGCGTCCTTCCCGACGATGGTACTGAGTATACCCATCCGGAGAATGGCGGCCTCACTCCTGGGGCACAGTCTGGGTATTTCAATGAGAGCGCGGATAACTTATTGTTAACGAGGACTGGGACTGATGGAACGCGGTACCAGGACCCGAATGCGGAGTATGGTGCGGGCGGTCTGCATACCCCCAGCTACGACGCTCGTGGGTTCGGTGGATCTGGTGAGGGGTGGGACGATGATCAGAAGAGGGGCGCGCCGCCATACTCTCCGACAAGCAAGGCCGAGGGAAATGTCATAGTCAAAGACGCCCCGACCACCGTGGAGCAAATTCCAACCAGCAGGGCGCGACGATGGTGGCTCTGGCTGGTCTGGGGGTGCACCTGGCTGATTCCCAATTTTGTGCTAAAATATGTGGGCCGTATGAAACGCCCAGATATTCAGATCGCGTGGCGCGAAAAGGTCGCGATCTGTTGGCTCATTCTTCTTCTCAACGGTGTCGTCATCTTCTACATCGTCGAGTTCGGTCGTCTGCTTTGCCCCAACTTCGACAAGGCTTGGGCGCTCAATGAGGTCGCTCAGCATCAGGGTCAGGCCGACTATTGGGTAACGATTCAGGGTGTGGTTTACGACGTCTCGGACTTTGTGTTTGGGGACCACAGTGATATTATCGGCGAACCTAGCAACGGCGCCGACACTCTCGATTCTCTTGCTGGTCAGGACCTGACGCAATACTTCCCGGTACCCCTCGCTCTAGGATGTGTCGACCTTGTGACGGACAACACAGTCACACTCACATACAAGAACGACACTATCACGCAGCAGACGGCGAAACATGTTTCGGGAACTCAATCTCTATCTGCAAAGATGAGGGCAGACGATTGGTACACGAAGACTTTTTTGAAGAAGATGAACAATTATCGGAAGGGTCCGCTTGTCTATGAAAAAAAGGCTATCGCTGCTCAAGCTGCTGACACCGACATTGCGAAGTACGTGATGCTTGAAAGAGGCAATCCAATACCATTAAGCTAATTTGTTGTCCAGAATTTGGGCCACTTGGAATAACGACTTGTACGACTTGACGGATTACTTCCACACCCAGAGTCTCTTCCCTACCGACTCCTCATTCTCCTTCCTCAACACCGATATCACGGACGTCTTCAAGCAGCAGTCTGGGCACGATGTTACAAAATCCTTAGATAAGGTTATGGCAACGCTTGACCCGACCACCCGCGCCCAGAACGTCGCATGTCTGATGAATGTTTTCAAGATCGGCCAGACGGATTTCAGGAAAACACCACGCTGCCAAGTCCAGAACTATCTCCTGATTGTCATGTCTGCTATCTTGATGGCATCTATGGGGTTGAAGTGTATGTTGTTTTGTCCTTGATACTGCGAGCTATGCTGATACTACTTCCTTCTCTCTAGTCTTGGCTGCTCTTCAGTTCGGAAGTAAACGCCAGCCGGAGTTGCAAGACAAATTTGTGCTCTGTCAGGTGCCCTGCTACACAGAAGGAGAAGACTCTTTACGGCGCACGATCGACTCCCTCGCAGCACTCAACTATGATGACAAGCGCAAGCTTATTTTCATCATCTGCGACGGAAACATTATCGGAAGTGGTAATGACAGGACGACGCCACGCATCGTTCTAGACATCCTTGGTATCGATCCCAAGCTCGATCCTGAACCACTTCTCTTCAAGTCCGTCGGCGAGGGATCCAAGGCACTGAACTATGGAAAAGTCTACTCTGGTCTCTACGAGTTCGAGGGCCATGTTGTCCCGTGAGTCCGCACTCTGGGCTTCTGAATGACAATGTCTGACTCGCTCTATCGTAGGTACATGGTCGTTGTCAAGGTCGGCAAACCCACAGAGCGTTCAAAGCCTGGTAATCGTGGTAAACGTGACAGTCAAATCATGTTGCTCCATTACCTCAACAGGGTCCACTTCGACGCCCCGATGTCTCCTCTTGAACTCGAAATCTACCATCAAATGCGCAATGTCATTGGAATCGACCCTGCTTTCTACGAGTATATCTTCACCATTGACGCTGATACTGTAAGTTTGTTTCTTGGAACGATCAAATATTTCAATCTAACACTCTTTGCCATAGACTGTCACACCCGATGCCTTGAACAGGCTCGTCGCTATGTCAGCGGATGATTCTGCTGTTATCGGTGTTTGTGGAGAGACCAAGCTTCAGAACGAGGAAGGTTCCTGGTGGACCATGATTCAAGTATACGAGTACTACATCTCCCACCATCTCTCCAAGGCCTTTGAAAGCTTGTTCGGTTCCGTGACCTGTCTTCCTGGTTGCTTCACCCTCTACCGCATTCGTACCGCCGACAAAGGACGACCGATCATCATCTCGAACCGCATCATCGACGAATACGCTGAGCCTAACGTCGATACCCTGCACAAGAAGAACTTGTTCTCCCTTGGTGAAGATCGTTTCTTGACAACGCTGCTGATGAAGCACTTCCCGACGTTCAAGACGAAATTTTGCCCCGATGCCTTGGCTCACACCGTGGCTCCCGAATCATGGCGCATTCTGTTTTCACAGCGTCGTCGTTGGATCAACTCGACGGTGCACAATCTGTGCGAACTTGTTATGCTTCCTGAACTCTTTGGGTTCTGTTGTTTCTCCATGCGGTTCTTCGTCTTCATTGACCTTCTTGGTACTCTTGTGAATACTTCATAAATTTATAACACCTCTATTAAATAAACTAATGACTCTCTTCCTTAGATTCTTCCCGCCACTGTCGTTTACGTACGTTTCTTCGTCCTGACCGCACACTCCATGTTCATTTTGTATCGCAGTTGGTTTATTTGATTATCGTCGTTGCAACCCATCAATCTGCTCTGCCTACGATTGCCATCATCATGATTGCAGTGACGTACGGTTTACAGGTATGTGACATAGCACCTCCAGAACCACAAGCTTACTAAAATGTATCCTCTAGGCCATCATCTTCATTCTAAAGCGCGAATTCATGCTTTGTGGTTGGATGGTTGTTTACATTCTTTCGTAAGCAAATCGAATTGTCATGGAAGGCATGGACTGCAACTCATCACTTGGAAACAGATACCCGGTTTACAGTTTTTTCCTGCCTGTTTATTCTTTCTGGTGTATGGACGAGTTCGGTTGGGGAAATACCCGTTTGGTTATTGGTGAGGGCAAGGAGAAGAAGGTCATCAAGAATGAAGATGAGAAGTTCGACGACTCGATGATCCCTCTCAAGAAATTCAGCGGTAAGATTCTTGACACTCCGACGCCTCCTTATACTTACCATCTCAACTCAGAATACGAGGCAGAGGCATGGGAGACTGGCTCCCGTCATTCTGATGGAACAGGTTATACTCAATCTCAGTCTCGTCGCCCGGCTGGTTCCAGAGAAGAGTCCCCGCATACCTACCAGCAAGCTTCGCAATCTGGCGACTACTACCGCGACACCAACCTGACCTATAACGACAATTCAAATCCCAACTTGCGTTTGGGAGGCAGTCAGCAGTCTCACAGCAACGTCTCCCATCATCAACCGTCACAGCACGGTGTTCCTCAGCTGCCTTTCATGCCCTTCGGTGGAGGCCCAGGATCCGTTGCGGGTGGCTCTGACTACGGTGGGATGCCGATGGGCATGCCACAAATGCCATATCAAAATACCGGGAGCATGTATGGCATGATGGGCCCTGGAATGGCGATGAATCCCATGATGTCCAACATGTTCGGGGGTAGCATGAGCGGTTCACAGTCCGGCTTCGCGCCACCATCTGCTCCAGCTCTCGGGGGTCAACAACGGCCAATATCCAACTTCTCGCTTGCGACCACCGTCAATCCTTTTGCTGGCCCAAGCACAAGTACCAACCCAACTGACGACGAGCTTTTTAATGCTCTACGAAATTACTTGAGCACACAAGATTTGATGACTGTTACGAAGAAGTATGTTGCCTTCGATTGATGATAAAATCTTGAGCTGATCTTTTTCTTCACTAGAACCGCTCGCGAAGCCATCATGGCTCGTTTCCCCAAGGCAGACCTGTCCTCTCGAAAAGAATTCTTAAATCATTCCATAGACACTATCCTCTCAGAGTCATAGACTATCATTTTTCATTACATCAATCATACCACGGACTTGGGTTCCTCGCACCTCTCTAGCTATAACCCGCCTCTCGCTCGTCATGGACTTCTCGTATGTAGTTGCCGGGCTCTGCTCTCGTTTATGGACCATAGATACTATATATCTATCATATAATCATTGTTGCAAAACGCATTTCATCGTAGAAGCCCCGTCATCGCCGGATATGTGATTGGTCTGTTTTATTCTGGGTTTATTTGGAACTTCGTTACAACCCACCATCACCCCCCCCCCCACATCTTCTACGCTTGCTCTGTTTCATTCTAGGTTCATTTAAAACTTCATTACAAACCACCATCACCCCGCCCCCACATCTTCTAAACTTGCTCTGTTTTATTCTGGGTTTATTTGGACAAACCACCATCACCCCGCCCCCACATCTTCTACGCATGGCAGCGAAGATTCTTCCAGTGGAAATATGGAGCACTATATTCAGCCTCTCAACGGAACTTCCACCTGCACATCGGTCACCCCCCAGCGACACTTACCGTCCTTTTAGCAAGACTATCCGAGTACGACGCGACGGCGGTAAAGAATTTGCGTACGCCCTCGATGAAGTTTGGCAGATCAAACTGGCTCTTCCACTGGTGTGTAAGCTCTGGCGACATATTTCATCAATGGTTTTATACCAAGAGATTTATGTTGGTGAACATGCCAATGCTCTTCTCGAGGTCTTCGAGCAGTCAGAACTCGTCTTCCCAGGTAGAGGTTTCGGGAGGCAGGTGCGGCATCTGATCCTTAGTCACTGGCTATTGGACCGACCACCCATCCCTGTTTCTGACATCCTGAGATGGTGCCCCAACATCATTTATCTCACAAAAGATGACGATGATATTACACCCACTCCTTCGTCCCCTCTCGACCTCAGTTGCATCAGGCGCTTCGACTGGGTATACACACGATACAGGCCCACTATGAACGGCCAGAACAACAACCATGGGCGTGATTTTTTCAGAGCTGTTATCGCAGGGGCGTACGATTTGCGCTATCTTTACATTGCTGTGACCTTCCCGAATTCTCGTTTATCCACAATTCCTTCTTTTCCTGTCACGGCGCACTCACTCACGACTCTGCATGTTGTGCACATTGGGACTGTGCTCCGGGGCGAACTTGAACATTGGAACTTCCCCAACTTGATACATCTCATCACGGACTCCAGCCTTACCCTTGGAACAATGTCAACTATCTTTGGATCCCAACTTGAGGTCATCGAGTTCCTTCAAGACGAGGCTCTGTATCATTCAGCGCTATCGGTCCTTGGGCTGTGCCCTAACTTACGGGAGCTGAACTACCACATTGCGTATGTGTCAACAATGCATCCTCCTGTCCGCCACGAGCAGTTGGAGACGATCCGCTTGCGCCCGGGGCAGAATCATATGTTGGACGTCAAGGAGATAGCAATCACTGTCGAACAGCAGTTTTCTTTGATTGCCCAAGGCTTCTATCCCTCACTGCGTCGTATCGTGTTCTATGAAGTCGAGCAGTGGAGGGAGCTCCTCTCCTCGATCGACGGGTTCAAACGTATCTGTGACGATATTCGCCGCCAAGACTGCGGCCTGGAGGATGAAAATGGCATTTCATTGACCTGGCACGATGGCCCAGAAATAGTTGGGGTCCACCGCACACGCCGGTTATTGTAGCGGAAACTGAACGGAAAGTAGTCGCACGATCTGGTGTTCATCAGGTCGCGCGATCTGGAATGGATGTAGAGAAGTGTTACATCAAGCTTGTCTTCGTACCTTGCCTGATTATGTAGATGTTCCTCGAATCTTAGATTTGTAATTGATGTTCCACACCCCTTTTGTATGCGGCCGCTGCAAGCTGCATCACGGCATCCGGTTCACAGTAATACATAGCCTCTCACAAGATGACATTCGTGTACCGCGCTGCACTGCCAAAGGTAGTATGTCAAGGACACTGATTGTCCATAATAGGTCGGGCGGTGATAAGAGTTCCTGGCCAGCAGCTATGTTCATCGAACGTTCGACACTCAGTGGCTTACATAGCCCCATATGACTCGCCATCTGTTTACGACCAACAAGACATAAATTCACTAGCACCTTCAATCATCCACTATACATCGTATTCAGGACGATGGAAGCACCTCCTCCGTACACCGTCATATCCGTCCCAGAAACCGTTCCAGAAACCGTTCCAGAGCCAGTCATTCGTCGTCTCTCTGTGATCAATGAGCCGCCGCCGCCCAAGTACTACGCCTTACCTCCAACATTCAGCATCGGTCGGAAACATACATCTCATCTAGTAAAGATGGCTGAGATCAAGGGACATCTTGCTCTTCTACACGCTTTTACTAGGTTGCGGTCTCAGATTCGAAAGCTTCGTTGGTTACCCTCAGGTTCCGGAAATGCTATCGACCATATGCCCTTCGATCAAGATGCACGATGGGTTTGGTACGTGTCTTTAGCAGTCGAAAGGTGAGTCTTTAGAGGCACATCAAACTTAGCCGTAGCCTGACGAAACGATTGCAAGGTTTACTGTCTGGTGTGAATCTTTGCGCTCGGCAGACTCATCGCGCCCCGCTGCGGAATTTCTTCCCCCCCTCGACGTTCTTATGGTCTGTCTCGACGTTCAGAGTTGGAATATTTTCGACCTGACTTGTCTTTGGTCCACCAACTAAGGTGTGGCATGCCTATCTGCTAAATCCTGGGTTGGTCTCTCTCGCGAATGTGGCGTTCAACCTATCTAACCATGCCCTTGCTAGCTGGTATGCCGAAGACTGCATTCGGCTGCCAATCATGCGGAACCTTTCGAAATTAACCCAAATATTCTCAGCTTCCCTTGTGCGCACTCCTACTGCTCATCGAATGCATCATACTCAATCGTTACCTCGTCATAAGGGCTCTGATCTGCAGGCACTCATGGCCGCAGAACCCTCAGAGGCCCGGCGTAGTTTTTGGACAACGAAGACTGGGAGAGCCTTCGACGCGCTCGAAGATGCGCTCGGTCATCAAACCAAGGTGTTCCCTTGCCCGAAATGCCAGAAGCCTGTCAACACTGGTACGTTACCTTAATTTACCTTACCTTCCTGTGGGAAGCTCGTATATTGATACTTCTCTCTCAGCATACATGGCAGCCGACGGCACTGGTTACCTACAACATGATTTTCAAGTCTACTGTGCTGACCCCGCCTGCCGAATGCAGAAGGCGAATGGCTCTAAGATGTTCATAGACAGGAACCTTCTAAGGGCCAGGAAGTTCGTTGATGACCTCTTCCGAGACAGTAAAGAACTTCAGGCTTACTTCCCGTAGGTCATTTACCAATTTTCTGCTGTGTTTGTGTACATTGAATTAACACTTGACAGGGGAACCCTTCGGACACCATACTACGAAACAGACATTGACAAGGGCAAGTACATCAAGAATCTGATACATGAGTGTGTCGTGCTTCAGCACATCGGAAAACGAACTGCGGAAGTCACAAACAAGGAATGGGCTTTGTTCGTCCTACAGAAGACTCTCTACAATTTCACGGAACTTCGAACATCGGTATTGGCCCATGCGTCAGACTCGGACAAACCAATGTGCGCTCTTTTAGCTTATCTGCTTACGATCGCTCAGCCCCTGCCATTTAGGGTTGAACGCGTCTTTTCAGCATATGGAGATCATCGCCCATTTTCAGTCGATCTTGTCGGAGCTGTGAGTTGACTCGATCGTGACTGATCCACCCTTCTAAACGGATATGTTCAGGTCATTCGCCAAGGCACATTTGTGAAAAAAATGGAAGACCTAGAGTGGACAAATCTCAACTACTTTAGCAGGAGAGAAGACGAGGTTGCTCTTCAACATGCCATAGCGCGATATCATGCGTGCGTATCGTCGGTTGTCAAACTCAGGTGCATAATGTGATGGTCCAAATTCTAGGTTTCTTGATCTTGTATCAGCAAATCCCAGAGCTTTCAACATACCGACACTCGATATCGACCTCGCATGGCACACCCACCAGCTGATGGGCAGCAAATATAACTCAGATTGCAAACAGTGTGTCGGCCGATATGTTGACCAGTTAGTTTACTTCCTCTGCCATTTCCTCAGCGTCACCAAACAGACGCCGAATATTTAGTGACGACAAAGTTGGGGAAGGCAAACTTGCATCATCGTTTGATGACACATGTACTGCATGGAAGGTAACGAACGATGCGGCCATGTCTTAACTTGGGAGCGAGGTCTAATCATTACGTCACAAGGAACGCTTTGGTCTTCCTTACATCTACTGTGGATGTCCAGTACCTGGAAAGACGATGGGCCGACGGCTTTCCAATCTTCTCAATAGCAGTCCGACCACCTCGAGGGTCCGCGCCCCCTCCTACCTCATTCCTTTGGACCGCTCAGACCTCCTCTCGTCCACGCACCCCAGTGACCATAACTCCGTTATCTTTACAGGGACCCTGGAGAGCCGCAAGCAAATCTACGACGACCAGGAACGCCGGCGTGAGAAGCTGAACAAGTTGCGAATTCAGGAGTCGAAGAGTGGCTCGAAGAAAAGTGACTCGAAGAAAGACGTGCCACGGAAAGCTTCTGACACTCTGTTTGGCACGGCGTTTCTGTTACCGATCCCATATCACTCCTCTGTCTCCTGTGTGGCGAACGGTGGTCATGTGGAGAGTGACCCTAATACAGCAGGCATTGCGGCATGTGCACCAACTCCAGTTGCTTATGTTACCCCATGAAGTAAGTCCTGAGCCTTTCGCTTTTGGTTGTCTGCCGTAACTGATCGCCATTTGTGAAGTTGTTGCGACCAGCAGTGGTGGCGGTGGCGGTGGTAACAATTTAGCTTCAGGAGGGGGTATTAGTCCATGCACTAGTGGTTCCGGAGGAGGGGGCTGTGGTGGAGGGGCTGTGGGGGTGGAGGCTGTGGAGGAGGAGGAGGCTGTGGTGGGTGAGGAGGCTTCGGACCTGCTTTTCATATTAATGTAGATGTTATCCCGTGGAATATTTTATTTGGTATGTATGTATGTAATTATGTATCTAGTATACTCGTTATTCTCCTTCCCTGTGCAAATTAAACTCGTCTGGTATCCCAGAATCGAGCAAGTGACTGTTTTCCTTCAGTTTCAAGAGCTTTTTTCACTGCGTTCATGGGCCTCTTAAACACAGGGTCCGCCCAAATCTGTCTAGGTGGCCTAGCCCAACCCTGACCCAACTAAAAAGGGGTGGTTAGTCACCCAAATTGATCTAACTGGACATGAACGCACCTAAACATAGCCTGTTTAGAAGGTCTTTTCCTTATGCGTGGCAGTCCGGCTTTCCATACAGAACCTTATAAGGGTATGTGGTTTGAATTGATCCGTTCAGGTGTCCAACCAAACCTGTAATTCTCCTACAGTTGGACAGAGGTTCTGATGGGAAGCCCTTGAACGTACTGTTTATCTTGGAATGGAAACACCTTGTTTCGTATTGGTGCCGTTGAAGGGGAGAGGTCCGCCTCTGTATTCCTTCTTCGGGGCGTACGTCAAGAGACAAAAGGTGGTTCTTAAGGGGAGGAACGGGGCCCATGATAATAACCACAGGATGATGCAGGCGCGCCACAGAGAATATACGTGGCGCTAGAGATGAACGTTAACGAGTCGTGCTAGAAATACAGGGTTACTATCGATACAGGTATATATGAGCGAGAGGTAATTCTAGATCGCCCGGAAAGAGATTAACGGAGATCCACAGCAACATCTGCTTGCCACACATCCTCGAAGACGTTGACCAGGGCTACCAACACGAGGTGTTCAAACCGAATGCCCGAAGAGTTCAGGTTCCATTCGGCAGATCTTGATGATTCTGTGCGTGTTTTCTGGCAGTAACTTTGATCAGAGGTACAAGTACACGAGGAGAGGAGGCGAACCTCCACAAAGCGGGCAAAATTCTGAGAGATGGCTGCTCCGAGTTGAGCACGAGTGATTGGCCCGTAGCCACCGACTGTGAGCTCAACGCTGCGCGCCCATTCGACATGCTCATATCCAGGCCACTGACAGCAAGGTATCGTCAGGGTTTGGAAGATGGGGAAGATCGAGAGACTAACCAAGATTCTGAATGTGATACGCGCGAGTCCAGTGTGCGCCAGTACGGTGTCCTTACCGCCTTGGATCATTGACGCAAGTACGGTTCCGCTACGCGCACTTAATTCCCGCATCGGCACGCCTTGCTTTGCGTATCCGGCATAGTCGAACATGATCGCGTTGTGGACCTGATCAAGTCGTCCGGTTGCTGCACGCCACTTCGAGGCGGGAGTGTAGGGTTGCTGTGGCAGGCGCCGGCGAGTTGGGGAGAGGAACGAGGAGGTAGGCTGGGAGGATGAAGAATATAGGGCACCATCCAATGCCGAGTATTGGGACTGGTTCGAGGAGCGTACGGGGGGGTGGAGAGGGTTTAGGTAGGACATTGTATTTGATTACAAGACAGGCAAATGTGTCGTTGAATGAGTAGTTTAGTGAGGGAAATCGTATCCTAACTTCCATTTTATATGGCCCAAGTCCCTAGCTAAAGAAGTCGAAGGCAAGTCAAAGATGAAACGAAGCATCTCAAAAGGCCAAAGCTGGATGACTTCCAAAGGGTCCTTTAGCAGCCAAAGTACTTTGAGGGACTATTGCTCGAATATTGAAAGCCCTTGTAGAGATGCGCAGGGATATAGGCGGCGGCTCGAGTGGCAAAAGCATTTGCTACTCCGTGTTCACAAAGCCTAATCACAAAGAAAAGCGAAAAAGCACATCCAAAGTCCTTCATAAACGTTTGGCACAGAAAGGGGAATAGGCTATCCAGCTTGAATGGGCTGAACAGATACGCAGATTCCCAAGTGAGTTGGCGTAACATTCTGAGAGACATTCACAACGTAGGCTTGACCCTTGTAGTTTTCCGCAAACGGCCCATAAGGCTCGCGACAAGCTCGGAATCATTGAATCAACAGGTAAGCAAATTCACTGAATCATCACTAGATTTCATTTCAACGGAGAAGATCGAGCTGGGATAAGATGCAAGGGTATGCGCAGGGTCGCCCTCCGAGGCCGACCAATTTGAAAGCCTGATGCCGGGGGCCTCCGATCTTATCTTATTCTCACCGCTTCTTCAGCTTTAGATTGATTTTTGAATACTTACCACTCGTCCGCAGCTCGCCCGTTAGTAAAGTCGTCAGTGCATGCCACTCGCCCACACTGCGCGTTGGACGATCCTGATCTGGGGCTTATTTACTCTATGATGGATGGCAGTGTACTTGAAATCACGAGGATCTATTGAGACAAACGTTTCACTACCCTTACCCTGATTACTTGGACCCTGCACGGCGATATACAGAGTCAGCCTTTCTATTTTTTGTTCCACTCGTCCTTCATTCAGGAGTGTATGAGCGTCTGAACAATGGAGGGCCCTCCAGCATACGTCCAGGATGGTGGCACTCTTCGCGGAACGGTTGGGAAGCATAGCGAGAAAGAGCCCCCACCTAGTTACACCTTTCCAGACTTTTGTCTCATTGGGCAAAAACAAGCAACTCCCTTTGCGAATAGTGCACAACTCAAAGGACATTTAGCGCTTCTGGATGCTTTCGCTTCGTTGCGTTCTCAGGTTGAAGCGCCGTATTCGCCACCTCCGTCTATGAATCCTATCCAATTTGTACCAAGGACTGTGGACGACGATGGGTGTGGTTTGTAGGGTTGGCAGTTGAAAGGTAAACTCAATGACTTGATAATTCCGATCTGTAATGAATACATGTCAGGTTTACAATTTGGTGCAAATCCTTAGAACTCAATAATTTGTCGCGGCCTATCGAAGACTTTCTGCCTCCAATCGATGTCCTTATGGTTTATTTTACTTGCTCATCTTGTCGTTTGAAGCATGATCTGACTAGCTACTTTACAAAGGTATGGCGTTCCTATATGCTTAATCCTGCGTTCGTCTTACCGTCCCCACAACGAGATTAAGTATTCCTAAAAAGCGAATTCGGACTGGCAGCTGGTATGATTGTACTCGTCTCACGTTCCTACGAGCGTTGTCCGAATCGGCTCATCTCTTTTCATCGTTCCTCGTGCGCATCTGATGCTCCTAGTCTACCGCCACAAGACATTCAACGAGAGTCTTGGCCTCTGTAAGCCTCAGGAACCCAACTTTTCACCTCAGCTCCCACCGAAGTTCGGCGTTATTTCTGGTCTATGAGGACTGGAAGATTGTTTGACCCTATGGAAGATGCGCATATACACCGAACCAAAGTCGTATTATGTCCCAAGTTCAAACATCCAACTGAAATACGTAAGCTTCCTTTCTAGACAGAGTTTCTGTTTTTGACGAACGACCTTTTGAACCCAGCATACTTGACAGAAGAGGGTCAAGGCTACCGTCAACACCAATTCCGATTCGAGTGCCGGAATAACTGTTACATGCGGACCGATTATGGTGCTTTGGTGTATGTTGGAAGATTCACACTGAGGGTGAGAAAATTCCTTGATGATCTTCTCGACGACGGCGAAGGAATGGAATCGTACCTCGCGTTTGTGCATTTCTTCCACTTCTTCCTGATCAATAATGATTCGAGTCATACTTAGGGGCAGCATTCGTACATCGCATAGTAGTGCTGACCTTTCTCAGGGCTTACGCGTTAAGAACTTACTACGGCAATGGCCTCAATCCCAGCGTCCTTTGAAAGCTCGTTCGAAGGAGGAATGGGCTATCTTCATCATGGACAGGATTAATTATGACATGAACGTGGTTCGCAATGTGACATGCTCTAAACTGTCAAATGCGGATAAGGCAATGTAGGTGACTTCTTGTCTATCTCCGGCTGTTATTGTTCTGAACACTCAGCCAGGGTCGACAGAGTGTTCACGGCGTATCAGGATGACAGCCCGTTCTCTGTTGAGCTCGTTGGCGCTGTGAGGGGCAAATATATACACTTCATCGTCTGACAGCTAATAACGTTACTCAGGTTATTCGACAGGGCGTATTCGTGAAGAAAATGCGTGATTTGAAGTGGACAGAGTTGAATTATTTTGCGCGACAGGAAGGTGAGGTTGCTCTTCAACATATCATTGCGCGTTATCACGGGTTAGTACTGATCACCCTTGGAAGTTCACAATGTCCACTCATGAAGTCCAGATTTCTTTCCCTTATGGAGGCAACTCCTGCAGTTCTACTTGTCCCTACCCTCGACATGGACCTTGCTTGGCATACGCATCAATTAATGGGTGAACAATACAATGAAGATTGTATGGAGTATATTGGGCGGTATGTTGACCAGTCAGTCTTCTTACTTTTAAGGCAAACCCTGTCCTCATTTTTCTCGAGTGATGACAAGGCCTTCGAAAGCAAGCTCTCATCCGCGTTCGATCTAACGTGCCATGCTTTGAAAGTAAGTTGCCAGCCCGTGTTCATCCTGGCCCTAAGCCTGGCTAACAAAATACTAAGGATCACTACACCATCCCTTACATGCATTGCGGCTGTCCCATACCTGGTAAGACGATCGGCGAACGGCTTTCTCGCCTTATAAACAACTCTCCCCCTGTCTTCACACCCCCGCACCTCCAACCCTCCGAACGCCCAGACCTGCATGCATCAACACATCCTAGTGGCCACAACTCCGTCGCTTTCATTGACTTCCCACTACACAAGGAGGTAGCAGAGGCTCAGCTACGTCGAAATAAACAAATCAAGAAACGCTTAGGGCGCGGTGGGCATAGACTGCAGATTTATCGAAAACAAAACTGCAGACATCGGTCGCCGGAAAAAGCCAGTAGCTGCATTCTTGATACCTTTACCGTACTTCTTCACGTCGGGTTGTGCATCGAATGATGGGCGTTTAGACGGAGGCCCCAATCACGTAATGAGCGTTGCTGCATGCCATTCAGTGAAATCGGCCGTAGTTAGTAAGTTTTCTCCTACTTATTATATTTGCAGCAAGGTCGATCCATGTATGGAAGAACCATCTAGTGATGGTCTGAATGGCGATGGGGGCGGTGGAGGTATGAACTCAGGCGGCGATTGTGGAGGTGGAGGTGGGTGTGGAGGCGGGTGTGGAGGTGGCGGTCGAGGATGCGGTGGTGGTTGAACGTTGACCATGGAATAGGCTGTGCTTATGACGTTTTTTTACGTCAAAGTGTCCTAGCAGTACAATGCAAAGGTTGCTTAAATCATGTATGGATAGGAGATTTAGAAGTTTTGTATCAACTACTACAACGAGCATGGCGAAGTCAAGGTAAAAACCCTCAGAACTATAGGCTCGTCTGATCAGCCACCAACACGTGTTCCGTTCTTGTCTGTGCATTGCCACCAGACGCTGCAGGCCGGGAAGAGGCCGTCTGGTTCATTCCCAGCGTCGTTGAGCAGTAACGCCACGACTCCATGCGCCGGGACATTATCTGCAGTGAATGTGCGGACCGCCGTGCCGTTATCTGTGTGCGCCCATAAATCCTGCATGCATAGAGGTAAGGGTTAGTTATCACCGCATAACGATAGTCCTTGTGACGCACGCGAACGGAGTATTGGCGTCCTGCGCGAATGTATGGTGATTCAGTCAGGTTGAAGGAGAGCGTCGAGGGCTCGTCGAGAGTATTTAACTAAACAAAAATGAGGCTTTTGTTTTTCTTGATAGGAAAAGGTACGCACAAGCATGAATACGGTACCGTACTTGCTTTCTCCACTCCAGTACTGTGCGGGATGGGTGTTGTTGCTGACCCAGTCAGGCTGCCCTCAAATGTTAAGTACGGGTTATAGATAGTGGCACAGCAGCTACCTACATTAATTCCCCAGCGGAACGGAGAGATACTCTTGCCATAGACATCGTCTTGGTTGATAGCAAGGATCTCCTTATTCTTGAGTATCTCGAGGGTTTCCGTCGTGATGGCTGATAACTATGCGAGGATGAGTTGAATTACTACAGCAATAAAGAATGCTCAAATACGTTGGTGCCGATCTGTTGAAGGATCAATACAAAATATGCAGAGTAGATAACAACATACCAAGAGGGGGGACTTCATCAAGGCCCAGGCAGTAAAATGAGACTTGGCTTCCTCGAGTGTCAGACCACCATTTCCACTACACCCCGAGTTCAACAAGGTTTCACGTCCGAAGAAACGCAACTTACAGTTGAAGCTATGGAGAGAACAGTCAGATACAACTTAGTCCATATTTGACAAGAAGCGCACCATGTCCAGGTCATTACGTCCGTAGAAATCGGTTGCCTGCGTGAGGAAAGAATTGCTGGAGAGGATTGTTAGTCCTTTCAGGTACCAGCACGAATCTACTAACAAATTGATAATGGCCGCCAGAGAATCCCAATGAATGGAGATATCCCCTGTTGTCTGCCTCCAGTGTGAGTTGATTTGATTTGAGGGGATGACTAAAATATCATACCCTCCAGCTTTGGCCGAGCTTTTGGCCCCAACTAGCCAGCAAATGAATCAGCCGACAGGCAAATAGATTCTTGCTGTCACCTACACCCAAACTTGGCTCTGTCAAATAAAGATTAATCAATACGTGTGGGCTTTCAAAAGCAAGATTTGTACTGACCCATCCCCATTCACACAACGAGAAAACCATGGGAGACTTCTTGCTCTCTTTGGCCACCTGTGCAATTGCATCGGTCATCCTTTGATATTCTTTGGAAACACAGATATCAGGATTGCATTGCGGATAGGCCACAAACAAACGTACTGCCGACTATGCCTTCGCGGGTGATGGTATCATATGGAACTGTGGAACTGTATTGGCCGCAAGTCGCATTTTTGGCTTCCAGGTAGACTCACTGGCACAGTTGTCATATCTGGACACAAATTCTTAGTTTTTATCGAGAGCGGAGTTGTGCAACGTACTTCAAGTAGTCGAAACCCCAGTCGTGGAAGGTTGTAGCGTCCCTCAGTTCATTCTGGTACGAGCCAGGATATCCTCCGCATGTAAACCAACCCGAATCACCGTACTATTTATGTTGAGCCGCAAGTAGATAGGCCATTAAGTCCTTTGCTTACGATTCCGGTTTTGCTAGCGACAGTTGTTCCTGTGTCAGCGGCAGTTAAACGCGACCAGGTTCAGACTCACAAGCCTAGAGCGTGGATCTTCTTGTTCAGAGCTTTCATGCCTCCCTTGAACCTTATTTTGTCTTGTGATGTTTCGCATCAAGTATGTTTTACGAAAATCAAAGGTAGAAGAATGTACCTTCCACCAGATCTCCATTGGCAGTACGGTTCTTTTCGGCATAACAGTCATCGATGTTGACATAGTTGTAGCCTGCGGCCTAACGGAAGGTTGAGTGGGGGGAGGCTAGAATGAGAAGAAGGCGGACTTGAAGACCAAGAGACTTCATCAAGTTCGCAGTTGTCAGCATGAGATCCTCATCAATGTTGCACTGCAAAAATTGTTGTTATGTTAGATGGAAAAGACAAGGGTATTTGGCAAAGCACCTGGTACGCGTTCCACGCTATTTTTGTCACGATGAACACATGGAGTAAAGAAAGGGATTCGAGGACCCACTGTTGTATCCAAGGACTGGGCTTTTCTGAATATATCCACGGTTTATGGCAACGCAAACGACTTACCAGGAAGACGCGCAACTCCATTGTTCAATGCTTGAACTCCTTCGAGGTGGGACGCGTAAAATACGGCAGCAACACATGAGGCCCACAGACTTCGAGTAAACATCATGAAGCACGGAGACAAGATAGGCGTGTTTCCTCAACGTTCAAATATTTCCAGCGATATATACCGCATGAGGTTTTCGCCGAGAGGTCAGGCGGTGGAATTGAGTGGTAGCGTGTGAGCAGGAGAAGCTTGGTTGCTTCTCTATCCATCCGAGTAAAGACCGTCCACCCTGGTTGCTTTATATGATCCCATGGTCGCTGGTCAGAAGCTTCAGTAATATTTAGAAATAGTCGTGGCCACGCGCTGAGGCTGCCACAGCTCGGTTGGCATACCTTTTGTGTTGATGTTGGTAAGTTGAAGGACCGATTAACTATAGATTGATGAGTGGCAAATGTCAACCATATACAAGATTGGGTGACTTCAAGTTGGTTAAGTTAGTGAACGTTGAAAGGAGGGCGGCGGGCCGGCGGCTATTGGGCGGCTATAGGCAATATTGGCAATTTTAAACCCCGTGGCTCTCCCACCCATAGCTGAGTACTAAGTACTGAGCTAACACCTGTACTGACTATCGATAGCAGATGTATTGTTTCGGACGAGTGAATTTTTGGCTACGCGATTCTCATAAAGCGGACTAAAATGGACTTGAGGAGCTTGGTATCGCCAAAGCCTTCGACATAGACCCCATTTTCCACTTTCTTTCCATCCTCATAAACTCCCTCCAGAACTCCCCTTGGGTTTCCACCATCACGGAGAAACAGTACGGAGAAACTTCGATATTCGCTTGGAATCGTTCTACCATATGTGTAGCTTGTATGCACAGATGTCGTTGCAGGTAGCCAAGATCCAAGGCGAGTCAACTTCTACTAATGGAAGTACTGTCCAGCATGAGGCTTTGCGATGGACCACGCCTCATCCAGAGCATTGACGACATCGTCCGCTACGAACAAACTGGAGTGTTGGGGCACATTTTTCACACAATATGGGACTTACGGAGGGGGCCTTTTTCTGGGTCAAGAAGGTTCTACAACGAAGATTTAGATTAACAATCGACCAGTGGTACGCTCCAACGAGAGCTTACCTATTCGATGTGCTTCAAGCTGGATGCTCCTACGAGCACAGCGTCTCCGTGCTCGCGTTTCAGCAAGCTGTGATGCAAAAGCCAACGTAGGGCAATCTCTGCAAGGGTCAGATTATGAGCTTCCGCAGCTTTCCGCATGATGACGAGACCCTCAAAATACAATTCCTTCCAGTATCTTGGCACCAACTCTAAGCCAGTTCATAGCAATTGGGAGTCGTTCTGAATATTCTAACCTCTTTCGGTAACTCTGAGGTGACCGAAAAAGGACATCAGGACAGCTACATTTGTAAGGGCAAGAGATATATACCTGGCCTTGATATTCTTTTGGGTCGAATCTCGTACCAGGTTTTACACCTTCGCCCAAAGATGTGTGCCTTCCGGTGAAAAGGCCGCCTGCTACTATAGAAAAGAAATCAGCAGGTGTTCGGGGTTAGGTAGGACCAGCATCGCAGACTCACATGAATTGAATTCGTAGAATCTGATACCGAACTTGCGGAGGCAGGGGAACAGCTCGGGCTCGGCAGTGTAATGGACAGCATTGTAGACACCCTGGTACGCTGTAGGCTGGAAATATCCATTCGCCTTACGGATGCTGACTATCTCTGCAACTTGCCAACTACAAAGCTCATCAGAATAACCGATGATAAACCAGTGTTAGTCGAACACCTACGCAGTACTTAAAGTTGCTCAGTCCGAATTGTCTTCATTGTAAAGATCGTTGACGGCCTTCATGGTGACCTCGAAAGACACAGTGCGATCTGGGGCATGCAGGTACTATACTTCGATGGAACTTAAAAATTTGAATTTGAGTTTCTCTGCTGCAGAGGGAGAAATCCAACGCACTCAGCATTGAAGGCCTTGAGGGACTTTGTGAGCCATGTGCGCAAATCCTGCAATCGATGAGACGGGGTATAAGGAATTTGCATCATATATAAATACTTCAGGACTGTCTATGATGCCACCATACCCTCCAACCTTGTATACGTTCGTGAGGCCAAGGTAGACCTCAATGTTTTTACACTTACAGAGGCGGGATATAGCTTCGTCTCAAGCTTAAGGCCCTTTCCTTTCCAGTCTATCTTGTCAAGGTATCCCTCGCTTGTACTGGCGCAATACACGGAGGTGGTGTCGACTTAGGGTCGAAGATTGGGCGGTAAACGAAAATAACCTTTCTAGCTAGAAAGGCACGCACCTCTGTATGTCCGTGCGCTTGGGAGACGTCTAAAATGGCATCGACCTCCTTCAGATCATGGACGCATACACCCGACGTGCCAATGGCACCGAGTATCATCGCCCCCTATCAAGACGGGTCAATACATGTGAGTGGGCGCAAAGTCGATGGCTTACCATGACGATGTTAAGCTCGCTTGTCTGCACTGAAGCTTCAGGCGCCATGAGAGTAATATTTGGAAGTTCTTGAGTTACTATCATCTCCATAACACTTTATAAATGGGACTCAACTTCGGCATCATTTGGATCGAGAATTCAACGACACCATTGTGTGATTGATGTTTGCTCTCTGCGAGTCATCGGGGAAGGTAACCGTATGTAGAGCCGCCACAATGAAATGACCCTGCATCCCGGAACGGTGCGTAAAATACCTGTATGGTGGACAGTACAAGGGCTGTAGCCTTGTCCAACATTCCAACTGCCCAAGCCTTAAATATCTCTCTTGCCAATGATCTCAACGATCTCTGATTGGCAAGACATGACTTTTCACACCAAACGTTGAACATTGGACCTTCTGAGTGTATTACGCTAAATCAATCGCAAGTCAATCCGTGATGTCGAATACTCAAGCATTTGTCGAGACTCAGGACTCAGGACTCAATCGAAGTGTCGTTTATATGTGCTCTGTTTTTGGATGTATGTAGTGGCAGTAACAACAGCTAACCTAAGAAGTGGAGGATCAGCAAGGGTCTTATAGACAACAAGGACAAAAGAAGGGATCAGACATAAGTATAATGATTCCGGATAGCTTGTATCCTCAAAGGACGAATCCTCAGTTGAGGGAGTCTGTATTGTCATCACAAGTCGCCAGGAGGCGACAAAAGTGGGGAAGGAAACTCACCGTTTAACGGTTCTTGAAGTAGTCGAGAAGGACGTGGAGACCCTCGCTCTCAACACCGTACTCCTTGACAACGACACAGCTGCATCCAACAATTTTTCTCGGGTTGCCCTCACGGTCGATCTTGCAAAGACCAGCCCAGGTACCGAGGACCTTAGCATCTCCGACCTTGATCAAGTTGATCTTGTGCTCCGCGCAGAGAGCCTCGATGAGCTTGATGTACTCAGCCTCAGTGCAGGTCTCGACGAGAACGCACAAATGGGCCTGACGCTTGTCCAGGGCCTTGGCGCACTCGCGAAGACCACGAGCGAGACCGTCGTGG
Organism: Tephrocybe rancida; assembly: GCA_018858115.1. Lineage (NCBI taxonomy): Eukaryota > Fungi > Basidiomycota > Agaricomycetes > Agaricales > Lyophyllaceae > Tephrocybe > Tephrocybe rancida. Next base: position 48,999 of record JABCKT010000064.1, read on the forward strand.
ACGAGAGCATTTTTCAGAACTTGCTGTAGGATCTGTGAGTAGTTTGTACATCATCTAAAAGTCATCTAAGCACACCTGAAGAGCGTCTTCAACAGAAAGCTTTCCCTTCGGAGCCTCGGCAGCGACCTCGACCTCAGCGGCGGGGGCGTCAACAGGAATGTCATCTCCAGCGTCGGACATCCTAAGTCCATTCTGTAAGTATCAGAGATCGTTTTGCTACACATTGAACACACTTTTATGATTGTAATGGGTTGAGAATAATTTCGATGTCTTCGTCCGCTCTCGTTGATGTGAGGAAAAAATAAGGTTTGGACAACAGAGTTATGGAGTTCGCTTTATTCAAACTCCGACCGGACGACTCCGTTCTCTCCTCATTGTCTTGCGCGACGACCAAGACGCGTTGAACACCACCGAAATGGTCAGTAGGTGGACGGTTCCTACAGAAATGACACCGATTGAATGTATCGCAGAGCCTTGCCTTCTTACACGCGCATGACTGCTCAGAACGTAGCAATCTCTCTTTTAGAATGCCCACCTCGATGCCGACTCACTGACTGTCGCAGCGCACACCGAGGCCGTTTGGGGTGTAAAATGGACGTCAGCAGACACAGCACTGTCAATCTCTGCAGATGGATCCATCAAACAGTGGTCAGCAGCTTCTGGTCAACCCCACCCAGCCAACGCGCCATTTCCTCCTCAACACACCCTCGGGCTCGTGTCGCTGTCTGTAGCGCCTGATGCCCAGCATGCGATATATAATAGCCTCGAAGGCCTGACGTCTCTATGGGACTTAACTACAGGGGAGATAACGGCGAAGTACGAGAGTTATGCACGTACGAGTGATGATGTTGAGCCATGTTCGTACCTTTGGTGTTTTTTTGTAACGTTTCGTTATGCTGATATATGTCACGCACAGCATGGTCCGTGTCACTGAATCCAAGGGGTGATACCTACGCGTCTTCCGGCAGCTCTGGGAATGTCTTTATTCGTTCGGCTCTGGTGGCAAACTTCGGCGAACCGTTATCCACATTATCGTCAGGGAGAAATAAATTCGGGTTTCATTGTTCACACGTGAGTAGACCTCTGAAGTATGTGTTTTCTAGAAATGATCAATCGCGATGCAGAGCCCCGATGGCAGGAGAATCGCCATGTCGTCCGAGACCGGCCAGATATTCATTTTCGATCTAGAATCATCATCATTGTCCGCGACTTACACTTCACATGCCATGTCCGTACGCTCTCTGGCCTGGTCTTCCGATTCAAACGTATGTGCGTTTTTTCCGTGGTGAAATATAAATGTAACTCTTTTCTCAGCTCTTGCTGAGTGCTTCAGACGACAAGCGCCTCGTCCTTCACGATGTAAGATCATCCCCAGGTGGAACAGTAGCCGCTTTGACCGGGCACTCCTCGTGGGTCCTGAGTGCTGACATATCCCCTGACGGCCGACTGGGACTGTCGGGGTAAGTGCCATACTCCATCCTGTCCTGCATAACCTTGTTCACTTGCTCGACGTAGCTCTGCCGATAAATCTATCAAAATTTGGGACATCGGTGCGCGTGCTGCAGTTTCCACTATACAGGACACTGGCGAAGTTTGGTCTGTCTCGTGGAGGCCAAAAGCACCAACTCCTGGCACTGTCGGTGCCTTTGTCAGTGGCGGAGAAGATGGTACAGTACGATGGTGGCGCGGTGCAGGAGGTGGGACTGCTTAAAGCTGTGTCGTTGTCCGTAATATATAGTTGTCTGGTTCCTGCTTGTAAGCTGAATTGTTTCGACCTAAAGTGATATATGTCGCCCCTTGATTGAGATAGACGCATGGCAAAATTAAAGGTGAATACGCAAGGGCCGCAAATGAAGTCTCCCACGATTACATTTTGTTACTTGAGGTTAATAGTAATATTAGAGCGTCGATATGTGGTGCCACACGCACTATTCTTAAGCTTGCATTCTCCTAAAGATGTGGCTTGCCTTCTATGAACGTTGCGACTCAGTTCCATATTGGGACGATCGTTCGTATCCTGAGATTAAAACAACTTCTAATTACATGCATAAATAAATTAATACCACTTGGAGTTTCTGCCTTTCCAGGACCAGTACTCGACCAGTACTCGTACTTGAGCACAAACTTGCGCAGCATGGTCCCTGACCCGGTCTTTTCTCGGGTTTGGTCATGTGTGGCAACAGTTCCATCGTTATCAGTACAATTTGATGTTGGGCTTTGACCCTGTTTACTTCCGTGTTTGCTTCCGCCCATCTACGTTCTGGCTGAGTGCATGCAAGATACTCTCGCCATCTGACGTTACACCACCTCAAAATATCATCTTCTCCATCAAGTCGTCCAGCTCCTCATCGCTACACGTTTTTTCCACTGCATCAAGTGGCATTACGGCACCCATAAGCCAACCGAGTGCGGGGACAACCTGTCTGCCCTGGTTTTGTAGGACTGTCAAGCGACGGCGATCAGGCGTCATGTACGTGGTTGTGTCATAGCTCCAGTAACAGACCTTTCAGGTGGTCATATCTTGCTATTATCTGATCGATCTGTGCTTCGGAAAAAGGAAAGATCGCCCCGTCTGTCACTGCGACCTTAGCTGTTTGTTTTGATGTCACGGTTTCGGAAGTGGACTCTTGAGTGCTATCTCCCCTGATGAAAAAAATAACATGCGTACCACTCCTCAACGCCTGTTCAAATGCAGCTTCAGTATTTGGTGGAAGCTCTGCGTGATGTGAGGGATATTCAGCGACGTGTGACCAGAAATATTCCGGCGAAGTCTTTCTCTGCAGGCCTAATACAAGGATGTCAGAGGGATCGCGGGAGGGTAACGGAGGCAAAACTTGCCTCGCTCCTCGGTCCATTCATACTCAATCCCGAGACGTCTGGAGAACATCCCAATCACTGCGACACTATCAGTGACATCGGACAGTACCAATTCCCAGTCGTCGGGAAGGTTTGCCACACTTCCATTTAAGCATTGCATGTGGTCCTCTCTGGCCTCGAGAACAAAGTGAAGCTTTTCTGGATCCCGAATGTCATCGGGGGTGATCAGTCGTAACGTCCGATGATAGTAATAGATGTCGCTGTTGGGATGCTTGAATTGTTCCCAGCTTGGAGGAACGGGGAGATTGCTTTGTCATTGTCAGATTTCAAGGGTACACGAGACCGTCAAAGAGTTCACCTCGCTCCGTTGGTTGTGGCAAATCTCTGGTACCTCGTCGTTTCGATGAAAGCCATCCGTGATTCATCATCGACGTTGACTAGGGGACGATTGAGTGGTGGCATCGTCACAAGTTATGGAGAGAAGAGAGATCATATTAAGAGAGTTCGTGCAAGCTGCATGAGCACAAGTTATCAGAGATCGGCTAATCCTAAATGAACGGGAGAAAAACTTGAATGGATAAGTCTTCTGAAAGCATGAGACTTATCAACAGACGCTTGACAAATGGCAGATGCTGCTGGAATTCACACACACCGGCAGGTCACTGGAATCGCCGCGACAGAAAGCGGTTATGGTGGAATATAGAATTCAGTTCATGGTTCAAGGGCATTTTAATAATACCTGAGGCGTGTGTGAATCGTCGAGTATGCAGGGTCCCGGATCTGTTCAAAATTGGGCTTACCAGATCTCGGGGTAGATCACCCCCAACCTGGAACGATACCAATAAAGTGTGATCGTCGACACGTTTGATCAATCTTTCTTGAGCATGCATTGCAGTGGGTGTGATTTTGGTAATTTGCAATATGTAAACAGTGGGCTTGTCCTATACGTTCGCTGAGTTTTACAAAGCTCGAGAGTTGATGTGGTCGTAGCTCCGCGTCTCCGGCTCATTTGCAACTACGACCTGCTATATATATACAGGCCATTGAAGTTGCAGAGAACGCGACGCGTCTCACCAATCACTAACCGTGGTTCCAGAAAATGCGTGTCACTCCACATGTCTAGTGACAGGTACGAGCTAATCGAAATCGAAGACGCAAGAGTCCCCGAGGTCCGAGAGTCAGCTTGAAGGGCCGAAGACCGAGCGGCCTTTGGTGCAACTCTTCCTACTTTTGCGCCTCTAGTTTTAAGCGCATGGACATGATCACTAAACATTCGGGGGTATACCATGCAAGTACAGGCTTGATACATTATTTTTTTGAGGATGAACTCACAATCAAAGTAGTCTGAGCAGTCGCCGATTGTGGAACTTTGTGGAAGGTCCCATGGGAGGGAGCCTCGTTTCGCTGGGAAGAGATTATCCTAATCTCCTGTGAAATCGCAGTAGAGAACATCACAAGGTGCGTTCGAAGAAGTCCACGAGAAGTCCTTTAGGCAGGCAATTCAGACGATTCCAGTCTCCAGCCCAGCGATTCTGCCATAACTTCAAAAGGAGCTTGCTGACATAAGCAGATTGGGGCCGTCGGGCCCCGTTTTTAGTGCTGGCAAGGCAATGATTGTGTACAAACTCCGAGCCCTTGAGCTGAAGCCTATCCATGAGGTAACCGCCGACAAACAGTATACCCATGCTAGCTATCCAGGACGACTTCCGCTGTGTCACTGGCCAGAGGTGTTTTTGAATCAGGTGATTGTCGAGATCACCGGCGGCGGGCGCACCATCGTGGGACGAACCTCTAAATGCAGCCCTGTGAAATAATCGCTTGTCGTAGTACACCATTGAATGTACAGCCGGGTTGCGGGTTCTTCTAGTTGCCGTAGGGGCGGGAGCCTTCCTATAAGATAGTAGAAATTGTCACGGCCCGCTCAGAATTCGAGTTCTTCTCTTTCTAGTACCACCAATCACGTAGTATTATGGCAGACGCGAAGAAGTCATGGTACGCACAACGCACACTTAGTGAAGGTAAGCAACATACTTTCGCATAACAATGTGTACTTATACTCGATTATTCTCCAATGATGATGATATCTATCCTTTGCAGTTGACGCCATTATAACTGCCCCCGGAAGTCTCCACGAGCTCGAGACGCGGTATATCGACGGACGTCTGCAACGCGTATACAAGCGACTATGGCCATCCATGCGCGTATTCTGGTTGTGGGCAGCTTCCCAGCATGGTCCCCTGACGTACGCAGTCTTCGAGAATCAACGGCTGTCCTATGCACAGGCGTTCGAGCGGTCTGTGAGAGCAGCGGGTATCTATAGGGATGTGTATGGTGTGAAGAAAGGTGAGCGAAGTTTTGTGTTCTTTTGGAGTGCAGCCGAATAATTGGCCCATGTAGGCGACCGAGTCGGAATATGTTCCCGAAATTATCCAGATTATATAACCGCGTTTTGGGCGTGTCGTGAGTGCACAAAACACGAATTCTTCAGATTAGCTGAACGAACGATGAACAGACCTCATCGGAGCGGTTTCCGTTCTCGTCAACGCGTGAGTGTAGCTTGAACATGGCTATGTGACGGCCAGGTTCATTCTTGTCACAGCTGGCTACCCCTCGAGCCTCTCAGATTCTGCCTTGCCCACACAGAATGCAAGCTTATAATTTTAGACCCTGAGCGCGCCGAGCACTTAGAGGCCATCTCGGACAAGCTGAAAGTTGAAGCCGGATGCAATGGTATCCTTGTCTTCAACGCTCACGAAGGGAAGGGCAACTGGAACGGGATGGAGAGCTGGGACGCCGTTCTCACAGCGTATAACGGAGACACGAAGTCGATCGTCAGGGGTGAAGGAGAGCCTGAGATCTTGCCCGAGGATAACGCGACAATTCTGTTCACTTCTGGTAAATCATATTTTTTACGACATAGAAGATATAAGTTGACCCATCCTAGGGACCACTGGTATGCCGAAAGGCGTACTAAGTACACAGCGGCAATTTTTGACTAATCTTCTGAATGTATGTCGTGTGGACTTCAGCGGATTCGATTGATATAGAAACTGATCGCTATCCAGACCGTGGTTTCGGCTTACAGATCTGCCTTGCGAAGGGGGGACAGCATACTTCCAATACCAGCCTCTGGACCGCAGAAGGGCTCTTTGCTGTCTGTTCCTTTTTTCCATGCTACGGGGTCAACGAGCCGATTGGTGCGTCTGGCACATTATTCAGGCGCCACATTCAAATTAATATGTTTGGTATCCCTGCAGATGATGGCCACGCTGGCGGGCATGAAGATCATCCTAATGCGTAGATGGGTGCCAGAAGAAGGTGACTGCTTACACTTGGGTTCGACTCTTTGAGCGCTACTCATCAGTCTCCAGGCGCGAAATTGATCAAAGCAGAGAACGTCAGCATGGCTGGCGGGTGCGTAACTAGAGGTGGCTAATCAGCTTCATACTTACTATTATACAAAACACAGCGTGCCCTCGATGGTTATGGATCTCGCCGAGTCATCTCTGGCAGGGTCGAGCAACCCGCTTGAAGCGTTCAGCTTTGGAGGCGCACCTTCTCCTGAGTTCCTCGCAGAGAGGGCAACAAGGCTGTTCCCTGGCGCCATACTGTGCGCGATATAGTGATTGCGCCTCATCTGCGGACTGACTGTGTCATACAGGGCACAAGGGTACGGATTGACGGAAACGAACAGCTTGGCCGTGGGCTTCAGTATGTGTTACATATTCTGTGATTGATTGTGTGTACTGATACGGTCTTCAGGTGGAGAAGACCTCGTTGCTCGCCCCCTCAGCACGTACGTCTCGCGATTCCCATGAGGTCCCTGTTTGTGTTCATCGAACCTTTGCTCAGCGGCCTCCCAATGCCAGTCAACGATCTGATGATTGTAAGAGATAACATGTCGGTCCCTGCAGGTGAACTGGGAGAAGTGTGGATCAAAGGTGTTAATTTGATGAAGGAATACTGGCGGGATCCAGGTGAGTATTATATTATGGCTCTGCCCGGTGTGATTGACGAGCTTACGTACGTTTGAACGAACAGTTGCGACAGATAAAGCAAGTACACGTTGTAACTATCGAAGTCCTATGTTTCTTACGCTGCCCTAGGCGGTCACAAAGGATGGGTGGCTCAAGTCGGGAGATCTTGGATATTTGGATGCAGAGGGCTTCCTTTATATTAAAGACAGAAGTGAGTGATTGACTTATAATTTTTCTACCTCGTACTCACAGGTGACGTGCATCATAGTCAAAGACATCATTATCCGTGGTGGCGAAAACATTGTAAGTTGCACCGCGGCAAGCTTACCACCTCTTGGCTGCTAACGGTAATGCGCAGGATTCTACGAGTGTAGAGAATGCACTTTATGCAGATACTCGGGTGATGGAAGCAGCAGCAGTTGCCGTGCCTCACGCTCGGCTCGGAGAGGTCGTCGCGGCAGTTATCGCAGTGAAGCCCGCTTTCAAAGGCCAGGTGACTGAGGCCTCACTCATATCCATCGCGTCAAAGAGGTGCGTCTCGCTAAGAAGCCGCTGAGAGCTGAACAATCTGCTCAAACCCATCCCAGTCTTCCTAGATTTGCTGTGCCAGTTATGGTGATTATACAAGACGAATTGCTTGGTATGCATACCTCCATTTCGCTATTTCGTCACTGTTCTGATTGAGTTGATCCAGAGAAAAACGCGTCCGGCAAGATCGTGAAGGGGCCATTACGTATTTTAGCAAGAGATACCTGGCAGAAGAGGCAGAGCGAGCCTCAGACCAAGCTGTAACATTTAGTCGTAGCTTTGGAAGATGGATGGATTCTTTTGACAACTTGTCTCCCTCTTCGTGGCCTTAACTTTTCAGCTTGACGCTTTTGGCAAGAGGCACATTTCTGCTCACGTGATCCGTCGCGAGTTGTGAGTGTTTATATGTGTTTGGCCTGGACACGATTCTGGCCTGTTTCTTGAAGTCTCGCAAAACCATAAAGGCGGCGTCGGTACCCGCCAGCTGAACAATGGCGGCGCGCGACGCCACTCTCCCTGATCTACAGCTTCACGATATCTTTCACAATATGTCCCCGTCCCCTACGCCATTAGTCCAACCAGAACCAGTTCAGAATCTACCGCGCAGTGTTACACCTGAGATGCTCACTGAGGCTCATATTGCTCAGATGCGCTCACGGGTGGTCGAATTAGGGACCTCTTCGTCTCAGGGGTCAGGTAGCTTCTCTGAGAGAGAGCTGGAGTTGGTTAATATGGTATGGGATCATCTAGTGCTTCCTCAATAATTAGATGTTCAACTTTAATTCAGGTGCGGCGACTAACAGATTCCACGTTGGTCGACCCGAGCCAGCTTATATGCCAGGCCGAAGTGATTTCTCATCTCACGGCTCAGCGCGACTTCTTGATTCGACAGACGGAAGAAGAACGTGGGCGCTGGGCGTCACAGAGAGACGGGTGGGATCGTATGGCGGAGGCGCTTATTGCACAACGGAACAAGGCGTCCACTGGACTGTCCAAAGAGGTCGCAAAGCTCTTATTCGGACTGTCTATCTCGTTCTGATTCTTGTGCGCAGGAAATCGAGCGATATTGTGCGGCATACGAATCGGAAAACAAAGCGTTGCGGGAAAAAGTCCATCGCTATCTTTCAAGCTAAACAACCAATTCTGACTATCCCTCTCTAGTTGAATGATACATCAACCCGTCTCCAGAACCTCGAAAATGAGATCACAAAGCTTCGCCCTATACTGTTGATGGAGCCTGTGACCACCGCGACATCCATTTCACACAACACGTCTAACCTCTCAGGACTCCCATATCCTAGTATACAAGCCGCTGCGGAAAAGGCGAAACCCAAGAGGAAAAGGAAGAAGGAACCTCGAGTTCCTGTCTTTTCCACCACTATTCCTGACGAACAGGGGCCACCTGGCCCCGAAGAACCAATGGTAGAGACACAGCCCATGGAGGGCATCGAGAAACCGACTTCCTCCAGTTCTTTCTTCCAATTCCAAGCCCAACCCATCCTTCCCCCCGCTACGCAGCCAACGTTCACTGGCGACCATTATCGCAAACCGTCAGCAGCGCAAATCGGTGGCCCTCTCACTGATCCTCCCACAACGCTCGAGTTCCAGGTCTCCACACCCACGCCTCCTCCCGCACCTCAATCTTCAGCAGCCCTAGCTCGCACGATCCGCCGTTCCTCACCCCCGCCAGGCGATAACGCCGCAGGGACCCCTACTGAGCCCCCTACTCCGGGACGTTTTGGAAGCGGCCCTCTGCTCAGGAAAAGCAAGCGTAGCCTGGGCGGGCCTCCGACACCCTTCACGTCCGACGCACGCACGGAACATCTTCTTCTCGCTGCTCGCAGGATCGGGCGTGAACGTGCGGGTATTGTGGCGGGCTACGTCCGAGATCGGCATAAGGAGCTTGAGATGCAACGACAGGAACGGGAGCGCGAGAGGATGGCACGGGAGTTGGAACGAGAACAGATCGAGAAGGAGAGGCAGGAGAGGCTAGCGGAGCGTGGAGCGGGAGGGCTGTCGTACTACCGCCGTGACGTCGTAGAGGCGGGGCCTAGCGGCAGTGGTGAAAAGGTTGCGAGGGGCAGCTCCCCACAGACCCCGAAGAGAGGGGGAGGCCACCATTCGAATGCGGACGCAAGTGAGAGCATGAGCCCAGGTGGGCCACGTGTGAACATGGCGTATGTCATGGTCGAGCCAGCGAAAGGCGGTACCTCTGGCAATGGTGGTGGAAAGGGCAAGTCATCACAAAAGTCAGGAAGCGGGAATGCGCCCAGTACACCGCAACAACCCGATGCAGCATCTACACAGCAGTCCCAGTCACAGGGCAACCCGTCAACCCCACTTTCATCACTCATCGATGCCGCGCGCATGATGGGTGGGGACGAAGAGGCGAGCACTAGTACTCGCAATGGCGCAAGCAGCAACACCAGATCACGGAAAAATGGCATCAACGGCACCACCGAAAAAGCGACTGGCAGTGGACGGAGACGGGGTGTTGCAGCAGTGGAACAGCCTGAAGCTCCAGCGCCGAAGCGGAGGAGGGTAGCGAGTGCTAGAGCTGCAGCTGCCAGTAAGAACGGGGGCGGGAATGCGAGCAAGAATGGGAACACCGAGGATCGTCAAGACTTGGGAGATTCGATGACTGCGCTCCATGTTCTGGCTGACCAGGCAGCGGCTTTCAGCTCACACGATCCACGAGGGAAGGGCAAGGCACGTGAAGGGCAGGATGAGGCGAGGGGCAACGCTGAAGAGGGCGAGGGGGACGATTACGCGCCTACCAGTAGTGTGATGCCGCCGAAGAGGACTAGAAAGGGGAGGGCAGTGGCCAAGGACAAGGAAAAAGAGAAAGAGAAACCGAAACCGAAGCCGGCGACGACGCGGAAGCCTCGCGGGAAGGCGGCATTAGCAGCTGCTGCCGCTACTGCTGCTGCTGCTGCTCCTCGACTGATCTCACCTCCTGGCTCGTCGATCGACACTGGCGGGACGATAGAAGAAGCCACTTCGACAACGAATAACCAATTTCGCCCGATCTCGAGCTGGGGAATGCGCGGTGGTGCTGTCGGCGAGGAGCAGGTGCCAACTTCGATCGTGCCTGACCAGCTGGAGAGTGGTGAGGGTGAGGCTCAGGGGGCGCCTCAGGCGCCACCCGGACTCGCTCCACCTGTGGAAATTCCCCATTCACGGTCACCCATACCTGCGGATATCGCACCGCAGGACACCGTCTCCGGGACACCGCAAGAGGCGCCAGAGGACCGACAGGGCTCAGACACTGCCAAGGATGCTCCACGGTCAACACCATTATTGACTGACACAGGTACAATTGATGTACCTGATGCCCCACAATCCGAGGAGGCGCATCGGCCCATGGAAGTCGACACGACACAGACGACAGCCAACGGGGCTCAAGAAGATGGAACGGATGAGTGGGACCCAACTGTTGAAGCAATGCCCCAGCCTGATGATACTATTGACGCCGAGGCGGCGAGACCTGAGCCGGCCTCAGGTGCAGACGAATCATACTTGCCCTTGAGGGATGCTGATAGCTACGAAGATGACATTGACGCTGAAGGCGAGGTTGATGCCGAGGGAGAACCTGACCTAGAGGTCGACTCAGCATCGCTGATGCTTCTCGATTCCACTACGGCAGCACCACCTTCGTGACCCTACGTTGCCACACGCGACAACTAATCGTGGATTGTCTCCACCCGCGATCTGAGGCAGCGATTGCGCTGTCGCATATTTGTTCAAGCGGGGCCTTGGATTTATCTAGGCCACACTCATTCTAGGTTACTTTCTGTATACATTCTGTACTGCTATTGCATATATAGTATATCTTGGTTGGGGTTTCCTAGTTGTAACATTTTGGATTTGTAGGCAGATCGGAACCGGAATGAGTCATATCATTTATGTAATCGTGAGTAGATGTGGCGTTGAACAAGTTATTTGTCTCAGCAAATTCCGAGATAGGTCAAGTACTCGACGTTAGGTTCTTTCCTTTTTTGATTTTATTTTATTTTATTCAACTTGTGAGCCAGACGGATGACAATGAGACGGATGCTATTGGTTCCAAGGTTGATATTGATCACATCAATGACTGCGTATGAAATAGAACTTTGATAACATGACCAGATCTGTGATTTGTCCCCGCCTTCCGGTCTCCGTAGAGCCGCCGACCCAAAAAGTTATACTCCCCCATACTTTCGCATTTCCCCAGACTCTGGCATCCAGATGGACTCTGGGTCTGCTACACCCATGACTGGAGCTAATACGCCAACAGAGGGACAACCTGTACGCCCTGAGGGTATCATTTTCACCCCGCGACGTGCAATGGCATCCTTCGACAACCTTGTGGCTCTTGCCAACCACCAGGAAAGGCTTAGGGGGGCGCGCAAGATCGTCTGGAGAGACAAAGGAGAGCCTGTGGTGGATTTGCCAACTCTCCGGGCGTGTTTGGAACATGCAGCAGCAGGAGGACTCCGTCAGTGAGCTGAACGTATGTGTTTGGGATGGGTTTTGACACCGGACGCTGTCTAGGGTCGGGGTCACTCGCCCTGAGCATTCGGGCATGTATCAACCTTGTTCTAGCCCTCATTAGAATACATAGAGTCCCTCGGTGAGCGTGTATCTCGCGTGTGCAGTCGTATGGCTAATTGTCACGGTTTCAGGGACATCAGGCTTACTGTTGTGCGGCATGCAATCTTTGGACTTGATACAGTCCGGTTCGGGCTTATGCTCGGTAAGTTCAATGCATCTGTACTGTCGAGTTATCGAAATAAATAACTTTTGTCTAGGAACATTCACCTCGGTGTATAAATTCCTACTCAATGCCTTGCCCCTTCTTATCCCAGCTATGAACCCGCCAATACCGAAACCACACCTTATAAAGACCGAGGACTCTTCTGAAACACCATTTTTGAGCGATGCAGAAGACGGACCTACTGCCGAACATCCTACCACCACACTACGGGTCCCTCTTAAGAAGCGTAGCGCGCGTTTATCACTAAGTACCGACGCGCAGCTCGCGTTGATCCGTAAGAAGACGCGAAGATGGCACGCTGCGCTCGCAGGTTCAATTGCTGGTGGCCTTGCGATAATGTGGGAGAAGAGAGGGAGGAGAGGAGTCATTGCACAACAGCTGTTTGTTCGGTAAGCGATGAATATCTCGATGTCGATTTTTGGTCACATTCTTTTTAGTGGTCTTCAAGGTTCCTACAACGCGTACACGACGAAACGGAATATTCACGTACCTAATGGAGATGTATTGGTCTTCGCTCTGGCGTAGGATAATCTATTGCTACTTCAAGACGACGCTTGACATGTCTACAGGTGTGGGCAGATTCTCTACGGATTCCTGTTACGCCCCGATACCCTCCCCCGTTCGTACACTACCTGGCAAGTTCATTCACCCCATCACCTTTTGAAGCTTTCTTTACTCATTCGACGTACCCAGGATTGGCCAGGCAGCAAAGGTTCCTGCCGAGTGTGTCAAGATGAACCTCAGCCTCGTGCGCCAAGGCAGCTTTGACGTCGCAGACCTCGACCGACTGACCTCAAGAAGTGTAAACATCCCATGTCCTTTTTTCTCTGAGTATCCGACTGACCTTTTCCCAGGACATAACCGCATCCAACGTCACAGATCTCCTCAACTTACGTTCCCTTCTCCTCTCCCCACCGGATCCGAGCACCCTCACCTCACCTGTCTACTTCCCTAACTACGCCCCATGCTCGGCCGTGCACCCCGCACTGTCGTCCTGTAGCTCCGTACCCCTCGACCGCTTCTTCGCAGTCTTCAAGTGGATGCTTCCTATCTACGGAGCACTCCATTTTGTGCCCGCCGTCCTGTTCAAACGCAAATCATTTACCGAGGACCCGGGCAAGGTCCTCGTCCGCGCAGGTCTGGGCAGCATGCGTAGCTCCGCATTCCTCGGCGTGTTCGTCGTGATATACCAGAGTAAGCACTCCCCCCTCTCCCCGTCATGCCCGAAAGCAACAGTCTGATTTGACCCCGGCGTCTTCTTCGCCCCTTTCTTTGACTCGTAGCGCTCTACTGCTATAAACACAAATTCCATAAGTACCTTACACTCTTGCGGCTGACTAAGTCGTCAAATCTGCTCGCTCGATTGCCAGTGCCGCTTGTTGAGGCGCTTATCTCGAAGGCGTCATTCTGGTTCCCCGGATTTGCCGCAGGGTTTGCACTCTTTGTGGAGGAAAAGCGCCGCCGCGGAGAGCTGGCGATGTACGTTCTTCCGAAAGGCCTGGAGAGTGTGTGGGTGATGCTTCGTGGAAAGGGCTGGGTGTTCCGGACGGGTAATTGGGGCGAGATGGCGGTGAGTGCGCTTCTTCGGTCATTGCGTACATGGATGTTGATTTGTCGATGCTAGCTAACGTCATTGGGTATGGCGATGGTTATGGTGAGCACTCTATCTTGTTTTCGGCGTTTGACACAGCGCTGATGCGAGCCTGCCGGTCCAGAGCGCATATCAGAATGATCCTCAGCATCTATCGGGTTTCGTGCGACGTATATTGTATCAATTCATCGGCCCTAATTAAGTACCATGGGGCACAGGGCCAACTAAGCCAGCCTGTGCTTTGCAACTGTTTATGATGTGTGACCTGGGTACTCGGTTTGAAGTGCTTGCTGTGTTCACGAACAAATGAAGAATTTGGGAGTAGTAGTGAGCTTATGGCGGACGCTAGGGACAGTTTTATGGTCATGGTAGTCTGTGAGTGAGGTGTTGCTTTAAAAGCCAAGTGCCACGCTAATGCAGATCGCTTTCCGTGGTGTTTAGGCCAGCCTATCATTTCCACTTGATTTCCACCTGCCTATTTATATGTTTTATGGCTGGACTTTGACGCTGATCGCGAGTGAGCAATCTTTCATCTACATATCCTGTCTGATCGAAATCTCTGAAGCCCTATTGAGAATCACAGCGATGTTCCATATGTAGGACTTGATGACGGTGGGTGGATATTCATTCAGCTGACCAGAGCCCGTTAACTGTAGTTGGATCTGCTGAAAATGGATAGGCCCCTCTTGTTTACCCACATGAATTCTACACAGCAACTTTTGACTGTGACCATTCACTGCTATGCGATAATGGTAGAATCTCTGGTGTACAAATGCCATCGACTAACAACGTCCGGCGTATTATCATATCCCACCCTGACCCCTTCCAATGGCCCTGCGTGATGCAGTCCCCCGCATATCTCTAGATTCTGCGCAAAGTGTGGTCTCTGTGTCGACAAATGACACCGATTTCACCGTGCCAGGCCCAGGCTCTCTCACCGGCAAAGCTCTCAAAGCACTTGGGGAACTAACGCTTCGCAGTTTGGATCGCATTGTTATATACAAGCGCATGAGAACCGTGCCGACTCTATTCCCCCACACGGAGTTGCATGCACAAGGTCGGGCAGAGATTTCACAGGCGTACGACGAGCTGTTGGAATTATCCCGGTGAGTATGGGGACTTGGATAAGTTGTTGGGCTTCATCTCAACCAAACGTCATTTCTAAGGCCCGGGCTCTACGACAGAGGTCTCCGAAACACAGCAGTTTCTATTTTAGTCACTCAAGTCAAGAATGGGCACATCCATCAGCTTGTAGAGGCACTTGGTCGATGGCACCCGTACAGCCTTGAGGTGTTCCTACAGAAAATGCTTCATATGACAAGAAGGTGTGTGTTCTATCTTGATAGGTGGTCAGATTTAACGGTATGGTGTGTACGCAGTGTTAAATCTGCGCAGGACATCGAGAAGTTAGACCAATTTGAAATCACATTACCGCAAGCTCTCCACTTGATGGCGCGCATTTCGACGACGGGAAGCTCAGCCTGCCAGGTTGTACTGAGTGCCGGGTTTTTGGGAGCCTTTGCGAATCTGCCGAAGGAAGACTTCAGATTGACCAGCCTTTCGGATATTTATGGGTCCATATTATACATCTATACTAGGTGTATGCGCCGAGCATATCTTCTGGATACACATTCTAGACCTTGTGCTGTTTAGACCCGGGCATAAGGTTCCCGAACCAGCTAAGCAACTAGCCCTCCAACTTCTTGTCGATCCGATCACGACTTGTGCATCTTGGTTCATTGAAGTGTTGTCCCAGTGGGATGGGCGAAGTATAGCCATTATGAACAAAGTTCTCACCAGTGCTGTAACACCAACTTGGTCAGTAGAGCACTTTCAAATTCCATTCTTGTTCCAAGCTTGTTGATAGTCGGTGACAAGGTACTCGCAGTTCCTCGACCAGACCACACTATATAACCCCGACAAAGTCGCAACCGACCATCGTTTCGTCCATTCCCTTCTAATTACGCTGAGCCGTGTTGCAGCCATCAACGAGACGACCTGCCAAGCTGTCGTTCAATCGGGATACCTGGATATATATCTTGAGAGCCGAAGAAATAGTACACACAGTGACTTTCTTCAACTGCTTCTCCAGGCGTCCGACATTCCTCTAGCAGTGATACGGTTCGCTTTCGTCCTTTTGGTTCTACGCCATGATTGACCAACTTAACACCTTTAGTGATGGAATTCCCACCTACTCCGACAGAGATATAATAACGGCAACATATCTCTGGGCAATTGAGCGCAACTATGACTCTGATGGTATTGAAGCTCTCTGGAGACGTGGGGAGCTTATTCGTTCTTTCCTCGTCGGTGTAAGGTCTGTAAGTTCAGGCACTTGAATCCCTTGCTATTTATCTGATCCAGGATATCAACTACACAGAACGAGGGTTGATCTCAATGGATTTCAATCTTTGGCAGAAAAAGACCAGCACCAGATTATGACGGTGATGAAATATTTTTGCCGAATGGCAAAACGGAATAAATATAGGGAATGTGGCCTCGTTGTCCGAGAGGGTTACCTTGATGCACTGCTCTACCTTCAGAAACAAGGTATCGGTGTACATAAATTCAACAGTCAAATTCACGTTCCTATGCACATAATAAGGTCAGTGGAGGTGTTTTTGTGGCCTAGCGATGCTGAATTATTTATTCTAGGCTTAGCTCCAATGTTTTTGACGAGGGGGCGCTCGCGATCGCTTCTGCACTGGACTCTGTTATTCTGCAGGTTCTTGCTAGCGAATATTCTGAGATAGATCGTATTCTAGCTGCGTAGGACTGGGTTGAAGTCGATGGTTTCCTTCGTGCGTTTGTGACTAGAACGCAGGGACAGGTCCCCAACAGCAGCGAATTACCAATTGCGAAGGTGGGCAGATCCGAAGAGACAATTCGTGATCCAGGGAGTCTGCTGTACCAGGAATCGGACAAGACCACTATCCAGGAGTTTATTTCTCACTTTGCCGTCCTGAGTTCTTCCTTAAGGGAGACGATAATTGGCGCCGGATACGCCGAAGATCAGTTCCTTTGGACGGTGACTTCTTCAAACAGAATGCGGACATTGTCACGTACGCTCCTGCGACTACTCTTACTTTACAAGTCGAGTTCACCGCTTTCCGTAAACTCGGACTCTCGTGTGAAACCATCCTGGTTGCCCTCATCAACTGTTCTAGATCGGCAGTTGGTCTCAGGGCTCAATCCACAACTGACCGCCATGCACTGTTATAGTAGTCGTCAAGTCATGTATTAACTAGCCAACTTGAACCTCCAGAGCATCTCCTCGTCTAGTAGTTAAGTGAGAATCTCATTGATCTAAACCACGTTGCCTGAAAAAGGAAATTCACTGCAATCGAAATTCGATCGATCTACGATAACGACGCGACGCGTCTTCTTCCTTTCCACGTCTTCCTTCTTCCATTCCTGTTATAATCATCTTTGCTCGTAGAAAAGTTGCGGAACACGCTGTCACCACACACAAGCGGCCTCAAAGGGTATATCTACAATTTTTTTACTCGGGTCGTGGCATATCTCCAATCAGCAGTAAGAGCGGGCTTAGAATTATAGGCCTGGACATTAGGACAAGATTCAGAATTTCGTAGTTTGTGCGGTGTAGAGAATCTGTAAGTACTGTTGCATGTAGGAAGTGGTTTCTTGCATCGCTGTATGATATGGTACGTGTCGGCGCGGTGCCTTTATAACTACCCTTGTAATTACTTACACGTTCTCACATGATCGTCAACACAGTGGCAGCGTGCACGCCGCACGGGCTTAAGTTCGGGCTCTCTTTCTCCCAACTTGTACTCCTTCTAGTCCAAATGAATGGCCACTGATTGTTGACTGCACAACACACCTTGCTGCTATCGAACATGTCCAAGAAAAGGGTGGCATACTATTATGACCGTGCGTGCCAGCAACTTCCTATCTTTGCTGTCGGTTGACCATGTAACCTACAGCTGATGCTGGAGCGTATACATATGGCCTCGGCCATCTCATGAAGCCTCACCGAGTCCGTGTAACGCACGAGCTGGTGAATGCATACGACATGTTAGGGAAGATGCACGTCCTGGTACGCATCAGTATCTCTCACAAATGCATTACTCAATAATTATCCTGAGGTAGAAACCCAGAAGAGCTTCAGCAGAGGCCATGACTGCATTCCACACGGACGAATACATACACTTTCTCAACCGCGTGACGCCGGAGACCGTCGAGGAACTGACCGGTCATGGAAGTAGATGTACGCACTTCGTTGTATCACTTCCGTGAAGACACTCTTGACATGACTTCTAGTCCTCGTTGGAGATGACAACCCAGCTTTTGAAGGCGTCTTCGAGTTCTGCTCGATATCTGCAGGAGGGTCAATATGTGCGTAGCGCCTCGGGTATCGTGTGATTGCCTCTCACACGGCAATTACAGGTGCCGCGGAACGAATAGCCTCTGGATCGGCAGACATTGCGATCAACTGGGCTGGAGGACTCCACCACGCGAAGAAACGCGAGGCTTCTGGCTTCTGCTACATCAACGACATCGTCCTTGGGATTTTGGAACTTCTCCGAACGCATCCACGTGTCTTGTATATCGACATAGATTGTCATCATGGCGATGGTGTGGAAGAAGCTTTCTACACTACAGATCGCGTTATGACGTGTAGTTTCCACAAATTCGGCGAATACTTCCCTGGTACGGGAACACAAGAAGACAAGGGCAGAGGGAAAGGGAAAGGCTATTCGGTTAACGTTCCCTTGAAGGATGGGATAACGGACGGGGCTTTTATAAGCGTTTTTGACCCAGTACGCGCTTTCATTGCTTTTCGGAGCCTCCAATCAATCTCTTCTACCATCAGATCATTGCCAAAATATTGGAGGTCTACCGTCCGACCGCCGTGGTGCTGCAGTGCGGCGCCGACTCTTTAGCGGGCGATAGACTTGGATGTTTCAATATAACCATGGAGGGACATGCACACTGTGTGCAATTTTTACGAAAGTACGATATACCTCTGATACTACTGGGTGGAGGTGGATATACCGTTAAGAATGTCGTACGCGCGTGGGCATACGAAACAGCGTGTGCATTGGGTATCGAGCGGGACATCGACCCAAATCTCCCGTGGAACCAGTATTTCGAATGGTTCGGACCACGCTATCGTTTAGAAGTTGTCAGCAACAATATGGAAGATCTCAACGTAACAGATGGATTGTTGGATAAAGTCAGGTCTGTGGATGATCATTGTCTAATGGATGATCTAATTAAATTGGCATTTTGAATAGAACGACAGCCTTACAGCAGCTGCAGGAATTAGCGGGCGCACCCTCTGTGGGCATGCATGACGTGCCCAGGCAGAGCATAGGCGACCATCTTGGTTTCCGCAATGACGAAATGGAACGACGAGACGACCTCGATATCAAGCTTGCCCGTAAGTACCGTGATGCCACCCTCTGAATGTGTTGCTCACTTGGAGATAGAGCATGCGCGATACGTTTATGATTTGCAAGAGTCCGACACGCCTTCGGACACCTCTGACGAGGAGAAGTCGTGGGACTCAGATTCTGACGAGTCACGGCCACAGAACCCCAAGAAGCGCATGAGCATCCTGACGGGGCAGTACATCGAGACACCAGTGTACGATCCAGCCCAGGCCCATGGGTACGAGCAAGCAGTGGCGCCGCACGGGTATCCGTACGGGTATGGCGGGTATAGCTATGGTTTCGCCGAGTTTGACATGCACGGGGCTATGTACGGCCAGAATGCGAAGCGGCGGTTCTTCCAGAGCGGGGCGCGGTGGGATGAGACGGTTGAGCATGTTGTCGCGAAACGGTATGGGGCATCACCGCTACCACGGTCTACAGGCGCAGTGAGTCGAATGATGGAGAACGGGGGAAGGCATGTCGCCGATGAGGACATGGAAGACGAGTGGTGAGCTCCTTGATTAATTCAGGAGGCTCGGTGTGGAGTGGATTCAGCTTTCTGTATATCTATGGGCTCTGATTGTGTAGTATCTATCTGTATAACTAGAGGGAGAAAGTTTTCAACGGACTGGATACTCTGGGCTAAGCAGGTTGTAGTTTGATGGTGTAACTTGGTACGATGTACATGTTAGACAATGCCGATACATAATGAATGGGAGATGGATGAAAGATGAAATATATGCGTATGTATATCGTGTAGATGGCTAATCGTCGCTCGTTGCTCTCATAATCGCCGTAATACTCGCTGTGAAGAGATTTCACATTGAACCTGTCGTCTGGGGTACGCATTATCATCGTCAGCCGTCACCGAGCCTCCGACGGCTACGCACTTACAAGGTCGAACTCCATTCATTTTTTGAATGATCCGGCTCTAGGCTGGCATTATTAGGTCCCTTGCGGTGCCAGTCAAAATCGACTTTTGTCAATATAACTTCATTCTGTGGTGTCTTACCTGAGCACGGGATCTCCTGCAGCTGCCCACCAGTCAAGCCGGACAAGGATAGATTCATTTCGTGTGTCCGCAGCCGTTGCGCAATGGCAAGCAGGGACTGCAGCGTGCTGTCCTTGTCGATCGAAGTTGCGCTCATGGGAGGCGGGGAATTGAAGTCGAGAAACGCAGCCTTGTCGAATGAAGGGGGGAGGAGGTCATAGAGTGACAGCAGCGTCACTAGGCGCAACCGCAATGTTTTTGATTCGCTTGAGTCTGGTATGGAAGACATGAGGGTGGCAAGCTGGGGAGAAATTGAGGTCCACCCATAGCTCTCAAAACAGCCAAGATATAGAAGAAGTCACGCAAGAGCTAAATCAGGGTTTACATTCAAATCAAGGTGGCGAGAAACAATTCGCCGACGGGACGTCGCCATTAGCGCACCTATAATTGGGTGCATCTATCCCATAACGATCTCCGAAAGGGATAACCCATCATGGCCTCGGGAACGTATAGGCAGATTACGGGATCATTTGAATCTTGTAGGCGAAGAGTGACATCCAGACGGGGATGCGAAATCTGCGTGCGCCTATCTGCTGCTATTATGATTGGAGCGTACACCGCACAGGGACAGACGGAGTCACGAAAATTGCGGTCGCAGTTTGTACGCGGCATCATGAGATTTCGACGCGAAATAGTCAATCTCAGTCCTAAGTCTGGTGCTTACTGGGGAGAAGGAAGGGGGACACGTGAATTGCACCATGCATCCATATTACTGGAAATCACCTAAAGCTGGATCATTGGCGATGAGGCCCTATCAACGTAAAGAGAGGATGCACGAGGAAATCTCCGCCGCTGAGACGACAAGAGCGTAAAGCTCGCACGCCATCGTTCAGTTGAGAATGAGTGTAAGTCACAAGCGCTGGAAAGTATAAGGGCCGGAACTCACCCCTATTTAACGAATATAAAAAATGGTGCTAGCAAGGCCCCTTTGTTGTACAGAAAGCGTCATGCGCACGTAAGTTCCAACGCGTCGGAGTTGTTTGCCAAATCCAAGTCATTCATATAAGCATGTTAAAAGAGTGTGGTGCGAGTCATGGCACATGGTGCACCGACAAGTATATTGATTTATACTTTCAATTAGACAATGATAAGGAACATCAAGCCAGCCCTGCTGTGGCAACTAAAGCCAAGAGCCTCTCCACCTCCGCCTCCATGGCTCGCAGACGCTGCCGATACTGTGCATGAACGCTGCGCAGCATGGGTAAAAGTGCCAATGTCTTCGTCAACTTGCTGTGCGCGGCGCTGGCATGTGCCCGCGCGTGCGCCTCGTGATCGACAAAAATATACGCTGCTCCTTTAATAGTGCAATTCGGCGGGGTAATGTCTGTAAGGAAACCGGCGAGGGTTTCAGAGGTATACGATGCGCCGACGAGGCCGAGTACAAGGGTCTTAAGGTTAGGGAAGAGCTTGCGGGCTTCTGTTGGGGGTATGGGAGAGGACTCGATATACAGTTCCAAGACCTCAAGCAACGGGCAATGTTGCGCAAAGCTCGCCATGACTTCCAGAGTGATGTGGTTTCCTTCCTGTTTCATCCCTGTCGGACTTGGGCTAAGGCTCAGCTCCTGCAGGCGGGGCCAGGCCACAGCGACCTTCGCTGCATCGGTATCATCCATATCGAGAGGCTCACGCGTGCTCAGTCTGAACGAGGTTAGTGACCCGCATTGTAGTAGAGGTTCCAAATCGGAGAAAGGGAGGCCTGCGATGGCTGTGTCGGTATCGTAAGGCATCGATAGAGCGAGCATTTCGATATCAGGACAAGTATCAGCAATTAGCTTGAAGAAAGAGCCAACATTATCGTTGTCCTCATGGATCACCGTCTGGACGACGAGGCGACGAAGGCGTGGAGCCGGGAAGTCCGACTGGAGAAACGACAGCACATTCCAGAGATGAGCCTTTATACTCATCTCTCTGATGCAAGGGAACGCCCCAGGCTCGACGACTGGCATAAAATTTTCGAGATCGTCTGACTCCTCTTGGCCAACTGGAGCGTTGCTCGTTCGGATGGCCTGCAGATGAGGGCATTTGGCAAGCGCCGTAATGATATCTGAAGTCAACAGATGTTCTGAGAGAGTGACGGCCTCGAGTGCTGGGAGCTCGAGGAAAAGGTTGGAGAGTGACGGTCCAAGTTTGCGAAAGGATGTTTCAGATTGAAGTTCGAAGAATTCCATCTGTGGGGAGCGGTATACAACGTCTTTGAAGAAGTTGTTTATGGCAGCAAGGTCGCCGTCCGAAGCGTCTTGATTGCCTGTCTCCACTGAAAGACTTTTCAGTGCTGGAGTGAGAAAGAGGATACACAGGACTAGAGACTCTGCGGGCTGACTGGGCCCCTTTTTCCAAGTGAGGTGTGTGAGGTTTGGAAGAAGGTGAAGGAACGGGCGTGCGATAGACAGTGTCGAAAAAGCCTGTTGGTGAATTTCCGAAGCCCTGTCTGTGACCTCCAAGTGACGGATTCGTTTAGAGTAGAACAAGAACCTGTCCCACTTGTCATTGTCGATGTGGAATCGCAGAAGAGTCTACGTCGGTCAGCATTAGAAATGTTCACATGAAAACATTGCACGTACCAGAAGGCGGGGGAACTGCGGGCCCACTTGACCCATAGGCCCTAGAATTCTGAGAAGGCGCTCCAGACGGTCAAGACGACACCACAATGCATCAAGAGCATTCTCCAGCCATGCTTTACACACTTGTGTGCATGCGATGTTTGTCTTCGGGTCCGTGAAGCTGAATACTGGACCCAGGATATCTGAAATCTCCAGAGTGTGGTGCATCCTTCTACAGTAACAAGTCGAGAGATGTCGAGTCCTGTACTCGGAGCGCAAGTGCAAGTTGAATGAAGGACAAGTGGTGGGTCTTCTGTCAGACAAGTAGGGTGATAATCTTATAGTGGGTAAGTATGCCTGCTACAACCACGCTACTCGCTGTTACTCACTACAAAAAATGTCAATTGAAGGTCGAGTTCAAAGTCAAGTGAGTATTGAATAGGGACCCCCGAACAGATATTCAGATGATGTTGGTGGTCTCGATTATGCCTTGATTAAGACATATCCTTTCTCGCTTATATAGAATTCTTTTGTACATATTTGGAGTTATATTACAGGCAAATTATAGGGTTATATAATGGGATGAATATCTACTGCCTGAGAACGCGTCCTGACTGCCCTTCAGGATCTTCTAAGTTGGCGTCCTTATCCTCGTGTGCGTCAGGCATGTCCGCAGGTAGAATCAGGTTTAGTATCACAGCGACAATGCCTGAAGAGAGGACTACACAGATATTACGATCAATTACAAAAAGTTTAGAAAGAATATTTCACTTACATGGGGTGCTCAGGACTATCGTAATTGAAGTGAACAATCCTTGCAGGCCTTTGTTAGGATTGTCGACTCCATCGAATAAATGGGTGAATATTGTCGGCACCAGCAGATCCCCAATACCAAAGGAGAGCGCTGCAGCCAGTATGAACCTCTCGCGGCGGGTGAATGAGATATATGACAGAACGCGTACGCCGGATACCGCGACGCTTGCGAAAAGGAAAGTCGTTACGCCGCCCAGGACTGGATTCGGTATGGACAGGAAGACCCCAGAGACCTTGCCGAGCACGCCAAAGAGGATGAGGAAGAAGCAACACCATCGTCCAGCACCACGATTAGCGCAACGCGTGATGGCAATCACACCGTTGTTCTGTGCGAAGGTTGAGAGGGGCGTCACAGTGAATAAAGCGGAGAAGAATCCGCCAATACCGTCAGCCTGAGATGCATCACATCAGCTACAATTTCAATGATCGAGGAGACACGGGGCATACCAGGACTCCACCCTGTATCCTCGTCTCGAACTCCGGCCCTTGCACTTCTACTCGCGATACTTCTGCGGATGCCGTAATGTCACCGATGGCTTCCATGGCAAGGGAGATGTACACCGCCAACATGGGTAATATAGCTGGCGGATAGACGCCGAGCTTGAAGCGGTGAACCCTAAGTTCAACCAAATGTAAGTTTCGATGCAAAAACTGGCTTGAAAAATGAGTACCAAAGGAATGTAATGGCTGGTGCAGACTTGATTGAAGAGCCATCAAAGTATCCCGCACCGCCAGCAACAACGCATCCCACAACCAACCCAACGATAACGCTAATGTTCTTCAGGAAGGGTGAGCCGAACATCTCTGTAAGGATGATGGTCACGAAAGACAGGAAACCCAGCCCAATGAACTCCGGAGAGCCCCATCTAGTGAGCAGATTGTCAGTCCAGACTCCAAAGAAACAGTTGCAGAATACACACGGTAGTGGTCGTGGAGCGAAAATGGTTGGGCATAACTCGTTGAAAGCGCCGACGGTACCTTTGATGCAGCCATTCGAACCTCCTCCCCAGTTTGGCACTCCAGAAGCACCGATCAAGGAAGCACCAATCATCAGGATGACAGTTCCTGTTCAGATTCCAACATTAGAAAAAGGGGAGACCCTGGATATAAACATAGAAGTCATACCTGTGACGATTGGAGGGAATATGCGCTTTAGGGCACGTGCAGGGAGGAAAGACATGAATATCTCGAGGAAGGCACATATCAGGGATGTCCCTAAGAATCTTGCATTAGCCTTCGTCCAGAACAGAAAGACGCTAATGTTATTCACCGAGAACCTTTCCATAAGCATCGGGACAGGGCCCGCGAGAGACGATGCCAGCAGCAGATGTCACTGAGGGGCACGTTCCGTCTTTGTACATTGCATCAAAAACCTAGTAAAAACGAGATCAAAATCAGTTGGAGCGGTCCTATGTAAATACATACCGAGTTCGCCGTGCTGAGCGTCGCGAAACTCGTGCCGACGACTGTAATGAGCCCAGTACCGAGGTAGTAATTTCGGAATAGGTGTATCCGTGACATTTGAACCAAACTCAGGATACCTAGCACACCAAGGGTCACTCATGGCACGAAAAGACGCATAACGGGACATACCACAGCCAATAAGTGACGCTGAAATCATATAGGAGGAGGTCGCAGCGTCAAGACTCAACGCAGAAGCAAAAATGATGGGGGGCGTAATCAAGCCAGCAAGCATGGCAAGAGCATGTTGCAGCCCACTGGATATTGCGAGCACCAAAGGGAGGTCGGCGTCAAGTGCATAGAATGGTGGAGGGCGAGGTTTGCTCAGGAATGGTAGCGCAGGTGTGCATAACCTAAACAGCCAAGTCGCCTGTCAGTCTAGTCCTGTTACGAAAGAATGAACTCGGCCACGTACCATGCGTAGTCGTAGCCGCCGAGCCATCCCTCTCGTGTGAGCACCTTCTTCTTAAAGGCCTTCGCCCTGTTTTGCAGCGAGGTCCCACTAGGCAGTTCGTTGCGAGTTGCAACATAAGCCGAGTCGAGCACTGGTAGGACTGTTGCCTTTGGCTCTTCTTTAATGGATGAAGAGGACATTAGTGAGTCAGGCTACTCAAGCTATCGGCAAGCAGGTTGAAGTTTAAGGACCTTTCTGTTATCGTCACGGTTGTCAGCGCCCAGCTGACACTGAGCCGATAAGAACCTCTGGAACCGATAAGCTTGCCACTGGCCCTCAGTTTTACGGAGATAACCCTGACAAGCCCAGGCACAATTTCCGAGAGAAGAAGTTTGATTTTGACCGAATGATTTGACGAGAACTTTGACTTTATATCCACGTGATAGACGCGTCTCAACGCGTCCGACGTCGACCGGTTCGCGGTTAACTTGGAATTCGACGAATTCGATCAGAATTTTCGCTATTTCGAGGGCGCTGCGTTCATACAAGATGCTGTTTCATGATAAAAAATACATGTAAGTACACCAAAAACAAATAGAACAGAATCAGCCAAGTTTCAAGGGTCTGCCGCCATTTCTTCCCAGTCCTCATCACCATCCTCCCCACCCGGTGGGCGGCCGCCGTTCTCCATGAGCTCCCCAATCGGAATGTGAAACGGCGAGAGCTTTTCGATGATCACGTCCTCTATAGTTTCATCCCACCTCGCTGCGCTTTGGAAGAAGCGCCGTTTCGCCGTTTTAGTGGGCAACGCACCGTGCTCGAAGTGGTTGTAGCCCTGCTCGTGGACGGGGACGTCGAAGTACTGCCCCGTCAGTAGGCTCATACGCGTACGTGACTGGGTTATTGCAGATTTTGAGAACCGATGTGCACCACGCGAGGAGTGTCGCCGGCTTGAGAGGGATTCGTCCGAGTCCCAGGAGTCGTCGTCAGACGTTTCAGAAGGTGAGTCAGATTCTTGCAGGTCGTACGCGTATCGCATGTGCTCTGTGATGGTGTTATTGAAAACCCCGGTTAATGGAGAGTTAACATACGTGCTAGCCGCGAATCTAACTCATCCCTTGCCTCATCCTCGTCTCTGCTGAGCCCTAGATACTGGCCAACACTTTCTCGTGGTACATCATGTAGTCCCACAGATGGCGCGGGAATGAGTTCCGAAAGGTGCTCCAAAGCCGTGATCCTGGAAGAAACGCCTAAGTTACAACTCTGCTGAACAAAGCGATGACGTACCGAACTTTGTCTAATGAGCCATCCTTGACATTGAGGTCGTCCATGTTATTCTCCGCAACTTCTAACCTGTATCGGGGCCCAAACCATTCGAAATACTCGTTCCAAGGAAGGAGGGGATCGATCGTGTCTTCTATGCCGAGTGCGCACGCTGTCTCATACGTCCATGTTCGTGCAACATTCTTCACAGTGTATCCTCCACCGCCGAGGAGGATAAGAGGAATGTTTTGCTTCCGCAGAAATTGTACGCAGTGGGCATGTCCGTACATCGTGAGATTGAAACATCCGAGTTTGTCCCCAGCGAGAGAATCAGCTCCGCACTGGAGGACGACTGCGGACGGTCGGAAAACTTCTAAAATTTTGGAGATGACCTGATGTTGAGAGTGAATTTCATCTCGAAGACCATAGGCTCTGTTACGCACCGGCTCAAAGACACTCTGGTAAGACTGGTCTGTGATGCCATCCTTCAATGGCACATTGATCGCATATCCCTTCCCCTTCCCTCTTCCTCTATCGTCCTGAGTCCCTGTCCCAGGAAAGTACTCTCCAAATTTGTGGAAACTGCAGGTCATCACGCGATCAGTGGTGTAGAATGCTTCTTCGACCCCGTCACCATGGTGGCAGTCAATATCGATGTAGAGGACGCGTGGATATGTGCGTAAAAGTTCGAGTATTCCAAGCACGATGTCGTTGATGTAGCAGAAGCCGGATGCTTCTCGCTTTTTTGCGTGGTGCAGGCCGCCTGCCCAGTTGATGGCGATGTCAGCGGCGCCGGATGTTATTCGCTTTGCAGCGCCTAAATGAATTAAAGTCAGTAGCATGATAGACGACGTCAAGGACGGAAGGTACCCACAAATTGAACCTCCAGCAGATATTGAACAGAACTCAAAGACCCCTTCAAATGCAGGGTTGTCCTCTCCTACCAGAACTTGTGCATGTTGATCAGAAGCTCATTAGGGCACAGGGTACTCACATCTTGTCCCATGATATGTCAGGTCCTCCGCCGTTTCCGGTGTTACTCGATTGAGGAAGTGAATGTATTCGTCCGTGTGGAACGAGCTCATTGTTTCAGGTGTTGCTCTTTTGGGTCTCTGCAAACGAGGTTGAACAATGGGGTACGCCACAATTTCGAGAGAATACGCACCAGGACGTGCATCTTTGGTAGCATGTCGTATGCGGTGACCAGGTCGTGTGTAACGCGTATTCGGTGGGGCTTCATGGGGTGGCCAAGACCGTATGTATAAGCACCGGCGTCGGCTGCACAGCGAGTCAGACGGGTTGTAAGCACACGTCGCAGTAAGCTCACCGTCGTAGTAGTAGGCTACCCTTCTTTTGGACATTGTGGCGTAACGAGGAAGGGCGTAGGCGTCGGGATGGAAGGGCCCCTGAACAAGCTGAAAGTCAAATTCGCCGGACTCGGAGTCCGCGATTACGGGAGTCACGTGGATCCAACGCAAATAAGGCCAAGCTTTAGTATTATCGGGCCGGATACGCCGGGCTTGTTCTTGCTATTCAACTTCCTTTTCGTTCCAAACTCGGGCTTCAGAACTTGTCTTGAACCGAATGTATATGTGAGTTGAAACACCTTTTTATATAATGTATTACACCAATGAATATGGTTCATAGTCTATAGATTTCTAAACAATCGTGTAATAAATTGGAAGGCGTAATGAGCCATGCTTCAACTTCACCAACTAAAGAAACGGATACAAACGCACTACAATGTCGTGAAACTCCTTATTTTGGGGCTTGTTTTCCATCTTGTATACATTGGGACGGTGTTCGACTGCTACTTTACAAGCCCGGTCGTCCATGGCATGCAAAGTCACAGCGTTAAACATGCGGAGTCAAGGAGACTTGTGTTGATTGTCGGTGCGTCCTTTACGGACCATCTTATGTCGTCGATCTCAAATAAAACAGGCGACGGGCTCAGAGCAGATCTTCTATTCAACCAAGACGCGTTCCCGGCCATACGAGATGCGCCCAAAGTCGTAGCACCATACCTTAAATCCATCGCAGAAACACGCGGCGTTTTTGGTATCTCTCATACTCGAGTACCAACAGAAAGTCGCCCTGGTCATGTCGCCATCATTGGTATGCTGGTTCGACTGTTCGTTGGTGAGGTCAGGTTCTGACGCGTCTCATTTTAGGCGGAATGTACGAAGATGTTTCTGCGGTTACGAAGGCAAGTCTCCCACCCCCTTGGTCCCAATATTTCTCCCTGCTAACTTTGAGTAGGGATGGAAAACTAATCCAGTGAGTCTGCCACGACCAGCATGTTATACATATCCTTATACCGACACCAGGTAGACTTTGACTCAGTGTTCAACCAATCAAGCCATACATTCTCATTTGGTTCGCCCGATATTTTACCCATGTTCTCGCGGGGCGCGACCCCCGGGAAAGTGAAGACATGGTGCTACAACGAGGAAGATGAGGACTTTACCAAAGGTGGTTCTTGAAGTATTGTCGTACACAAGTGACTTATATCCACCTAGATGCAACATTCCTGGACCTGTGGGTTCTAGATAGGCTTAAGGAACTTTTCCAGAATGCGACAACCGATGCGACACTGGATGCACAACTTCGGTCCAGCAAAGTCGTGTTCTTCCTACACCTTTTGGGCCTCGATACAACAGGCCACTCGTATCGCCCGCATTCTAGAGTACGTGTATCAATGTTTTAACTTTGGTATGACTAACTCATACCGTTTCCTCACAGGAATACATGAACAACATCCGAGTCGTTGACAGCCTTGTTCAACAGACAGAAATCTTGATGAACGACTTCTACAACGACCAGGAGACCAGCTTTGTCTTCACCGCCGATCATGGTATGTCGGTCATAGGCAACCACGGTGACGGAGGTATGATGCTATTCAGTTGCCTTGTGCAGTGCAACTTATGTCTATCACTCTCAGACCCGGACAACACGCGAACGCCTCTCATAGCCTGGGGTCGGGGTATCCGTGGACCCCTACCGGACTCCAGCCCTTCCTCGCACGATTCTTACTCTAGAGCCTGGGGTTTGGGCCATTTGTTCCGGCGCGATGTTGAACAGGCGGACTTGGCTGCGCTCATGGCGTCTTTACTCGGGATTGACTGGCCAGTCAACTCGGTCGGTGTGCTGCCCGACGTCGATCCCACTCGGCCTGGATATATATCGCCGAAGTTGGGAGATGAAGCGCTTGCTCAAGCTGCTCTCGTGAATGCGAAGGTAAGTCAGGCATTCCTGCTACTAACAAGGTCTAGGGCTCACTTTTCATAGGTGATACTGGAGCAGTACACGACTAAGCACGGTTCGCCGTCTATTACCTAACCTCCTACGTCCATCTCACGACATTTATCAACAGAGCTCAAGAAAGCACGAACATTATTCTACAAACCCTTCAAAGCCTTAGAAGGGCTCGATGCCACCAGTGACAAACGTCATAGAATTACAAGCCTCGCCGATATCGAACGCTTCATTGAGACCAAAGATTGGAACGCTGCTCGTTTGGCGTCCGCCCAGTTAATCAGAACTGGTCTTAGCGGCCTTCACTACCTCCAGACATACGAGCGACTACTTATCCGTGGCATTGTCACTGCTGCGTACATCGGCTGGGCCGCGTACGCCTCGTTGTACGTCTTCCGCCCCTTGGACTTCGCAGGCTCCCAGAAAGTGTCTGGTACAGTTATTGTGCATGCGACAGCGGCTCTCACACTAGTGGCATTTTGGGCCCTATTCGCGCTGCAGCATGCACCGTCCACATTCTACGTGTATATTGCGTTTCCGTGTTATTTCTGGCACCAGTTTCTGTTGCAGGTGATGGTCAGGTTGCGTGTAACTCGGAAGTGGAGTCTTTGGAAAATGTTGGCGGGTGTTTGCTTGACTGTTGCAATTCTGCAGGCTATGGTGGTGAGTCAGTATTGTTTCTTGTCGTGACAGTATGTTTCATAACTCATGCAGGCCGCTTATACCCACCGCTTCATCTGGAGTATTGGCTTCGCGTTGATTGGTGTCGTGTGGCCGATTACTTGGCCGCGTCAGAAGTTGAAACAATTTCGCCTAACAGTCGTTGTTTGGGCGGTTCTATGTCTCGCAGCCGCCATCTTCCCAGTACTTTCTGTGGAGAAGCAGGAGAGTTTGCCGGCCATGTGAGTGACGATGACAACTAAGTCAAAGGAATAACGCTGATTTCACGTAATTGTGACATAGCCTTTCTGGAGGATGTCTGGTACTTCTCTGCGGAAGTCTCGTGGCGTCGTGGGTGTTGGAAGATGTCGAACGCCAAAAGGGTGGGGCTAGCCGTCATGTCTTGACCTTTCTCTTCATGATCCAAGTACGCCCAACTTGCATCGCCCTGATATTTCTGATTGGCTGACGACTCCTTCCAAAGGCGGCTCTGATCATTGCTATCATGGCCATCACTTCGAGCTCTGTGCACAGTCTTCAAGCTAAGCAAGGACTGCCACTGGTCAACCAGGTTCTAGGCTGGGTCATTCTAGGTAAGCTCTCCTTCGCTCTTCTTTAGCATGACTAATGGGTTATCACCCAAGTTGTGTCCTCGGTGCTTCCATTCGTCTCTGGAGCCAAACACCACACAGTATTTTCCAAGTTCCTCGTCTACTTCCTCGGATTTGGGCCATGTTTCGTCATCCTCTCAATCAGTGTTGAAGGCCTTTTCTATGTCGCTTATTCTTCAGTCCTGGCGACATGGGTGGTTGTGGAATCCATCGCACGGAACGGTGTACCGCGACCGATGGCTACTGGGGACGAAAGGCCCAAGGTCTACCAATTCCAACCTGACGATCTACGAATAGCCCTGTTCTTCCTTTTCTTCGTCCAGGTTGGATTCTTCGGCACCGGAAAGTGAGTCTCCCAGCACACAGAGGCTAAGTGTTCATAGACTAATCACTTGGGGCAGTGTTGCATCAATATCGTAGGTCTTCTGTGTGTTGATACAAGGCATGTACTAACGACGTGTTACTACACGACAGCTCCTTCTATCTAGAACCTGTATACCGTCTGATACCCATATTCAGCCCATTCTTCATGGCGTCTCTACTTGTTCGTCGTCTCTTCTTCCCAACAGGGGGGGGACCTGATACTCATCTCCTTCATAGGTCTCCAAAATAGTTGCCCCTTACATTATACTAGCAGTGGCGTCTGCGCTGCTGAACGACTTTCTGCATCTCCCGCCGTTCTCCCTGCTGCTTGTCGCCCTCACACTCACTGATGGTATGTTATATCATACCTTTTGCTGCAAACACGTTTCTAATAACTAATATCCATGGCAGGTATGACAATCACCTTCTTCTTCCATGTCCGAGATACAGGTTTGTCTAGAAAGCTTTGTGTCCATGACTTTCGTCTCACCATTCATAACAAGGCTCGTGGTTGGAAATTGGGCAGTCAATCACGTTCTTTTGTATCACCTCCTTGCTCTTGTTGTGGTCCACAGGAATATGTGCGATCGGCGAGTATCTCCTCACTGAGGTGATTAGTACGCCACATGTAAAAAAGCACCAATGACGATCACGTTCCTATGTACGATACTTATGGTAAAAGAAAGGGATTGCGGGGGGTTGTGTCTTGACGTTCAGTCAATTCGCAGTTGCTCCGTTCCTGAAAGTGAATGGCTCAGAATTAATTCTCGACTCTTCCGTGTCGGTGGGCGCATGGAGGCACAGGGTAAGCCGCTCGGCTGTACATGTAGCAGGACTTGTCCTGCCAACATCAGAGGAAATATCTCCTTTGTCTTCTTTGTTCGCTCCGCATGTAAACCATCGATCTCCTCAGCCTTCAATTATCAATCGTGGTGATCCATGTTGTGAGCAATAATCATAGAAATAAAAATAGAAGACGTGCGGAAGACCTGGGTATGTTGGGTACTAGTGGGTAGAATGTCGGTATATGGAACGATCGACTCGTACTGATAAAAGATAGTAGGGTAGGATGTAGGATGGCAAAAGTGTTTTGGTCATAACAGGGTTGGCTGACTAAGGGGAGTCAATAACGAAAGGACGGCTCTTCGAACCATCCGGGGTCGCCGGTGGGGTGTCCAGCACAGGTGGAGGTAGCAATAGAGGCCTTTCCTTCAGATTCGTGAGGTCGTAAAACTTCTTCGCGCCGAAGGAACGCACTGGCGGCGAAGTGGTATGGCGCCTGGAGATCTTCTTGGGAGTTGATGGAAGCGCTGGAGTGAGTTTTTGTCTCTTCGGTTCCGGTGAGGCTACGGGTGAGGGTGGGGGTAGGATTACTTGTGCGAGGACCTCCGGATGCCTGAGACAAGTACGACAGAGAGTTTGAAAAGTAAGTCGCACAAAGGACATAGAAACGTACCGTCTAAAATAGGACTGACGAGCAACCATAACCAAGGGTGTCATTACCGCTCGGAACCACGCAACAGCCATGGGAGTCTTCCCTCGTTTGAATTTCACCCCAAGTAGATCTTCCCACTGGTCGGCCCAACGCTTGTCGCCCGAGGCAAAGTCCTCATCTACTATTCCAGCCTCGAGCATGAACTGAATGAATATCTCATTCTGTGCCAAAGCTTCAACGACAGTCTGTTTAATAGTTAGTTGACGTGGAACTCGACACGACAAAATGACTCACATCATAAAAATCGCAGGTCCGATCTGGGCAGAGCTCGAACAAAAGCTCCGCCATGAGGACGGCAAAAAACCCGTCACCTGCAAGAGCGGAACGGCGGCGATCAAGGTCGTTTGAGGCGGCTACTTTCGCCTGCTCGTAGGGTTCGAGCGCTGGGACAAAGTTTGAATCAGTTATGATAGATACGAGATCATGTGTGATCTGTTGCTTCGTAGTGGGGGCGAGCGCCGCTTTGGTTTTCTTGGGAAGGAGGCGCGGAGGGCGAAAGGGCATTGTCGGGTATAGCCCACCTTTCTTCTGCCGTCTAAGCAAGGCCGAAAATGCGGGGTCGTAGACTGTTGCGTGACGTTGAGCATCTACCGAAAGTAGAAGAGTAGACGTCTCACCACTGTGCATCATTCTACGGCCAACCAAATGCGGCTCGTTTTTCAACCTGTTGCAAGGAACCAAAAGGTCAGTAATCGACGAAGCTTAATAACGCACTGGGCGGGCTCACACGATCGCACGAGCATGATTAACAAGCCCCGATTGGATGAAGATCTTAGCCGTCAGATTATCGAGGTCGTCCCAGCTTCGGGAAAACGACGATAGGCGAGCAATAGTATAGACGAGGGTGTGCGGAGTGACCGGTGGGGAGATAGCCTCTTCAACGGCGAGAAGAATGCTGCTGTGGAGTAGCAGCTTGCGGACCCTCTTAGAAATATATGAGGAATGTTTAAGATCGATGTCAGAAGCCACATACATGTGTGATACTAGGGTCCTCGTCGATCTGCGATAGGGAGCTCCTTGCTACCCGGTGACCGTGGCTGACCTTGGTCTGAAGCCCGGCTTCGCTGATCTCCCGCATCTCCTCTGAGCTTGACGAAAATAGGGTGCACAACTCTTCCGAGAATGTAAATGTCTTCAGATGATAGGCCAAATCGTTTACATTCAGCTTGAAAATTCGCACGGATTGCGAGTCCGTGTACTTGTCCTATCTCAGACGTGAGGAAAACGTGGATATATGCGCGGTTAAAAGCACATACGTATTGTGTATCAGGAGGTAAGGAAGTAGATGTAGGTAGGATGTTCGGAGGAGGATAATCTTCGAACGAAGATCGATATCTGCATGTGAAGCTCTGATGAGTGTCAAAGATCGAAGCAATGAGAGTCCACATACCTCCCAAGCCGAGAGTAGAGAGAAACTAGTATCGGTCTGTATAAAAGCCGAATTGTTCGTTGGATTCCGGCAGGCCCTTGTCCTTGAAGCTCCCGGTGATACAGGATGAGCAGTGCTGCCAAAGTAGGTTTTTGGGGGTACGGATTCCTATTTTGAATGAGACCGAGTGTAAGATCATTGTCGAGCATCGCATCGACAACAAGCTAGAATAATATCAGTTTGCTGCAGAGCTGAAGGTGCCGATACGTACAGGGACTTCTGCCTCATCGGGAAATATGGAGTGGACCTCCGCCTCCATAGCCATCTTCACGGCAGTCTGTACATCTTGGATGCGTTGTGGAGAAGGAGGTCGTGTTTCCGCATCGAATAAGGAAAGATTCTGGGCCAATTCGGGTGGGAGAGTGTGGAAGCGGGCGGCTTGGCGCGCGATGCCGACAATGCTGTTCGCGAAGTTAGGCATGACGTCGGGGGAGGGAGAGGTGGGGTGTCAGAGGAAGAGAGAGAAGGTGGGTATCCTGGGGAAAGAGAGAAATGGGAGGCGCTTTCGGTTCGCTACGCCTTTATAGGTTTGAGACAACCTCTTTTGATGAACGACGTCATCACAAGTGCTCGATGACAACATCGCATTGCATAACCAATAGACAGGCATACACACTCAGGCTCGACATATACAGCACAGACATGGCTTTATTGCATAAATCCAAGAGCCAGGAAGCAGATAGAATCGAAAGTATGCCTGTAATGAGCACTACATGAGTAAAATTACAGTAGCAGGGTGGTTTGGCAGTGACGGTCTTCAATCGTTCGAAACGACAAGTCGATCAGGCAGCAGGCAGAGTAAAGAGACAAAGAAAGTCATGATAAGCTGGTAAGGGATAAACTTGTAGGACAAGGAAAACCACAAGAGAACCCATCGGAAGTTGAGGTGGAAGTCGAAACGAAAAGGAGGACCGATCCAAACAATCACATATAATAAGAATCGCCCCCCAAAAAAATGTAACATCCTATTATTGCCATCTTTGGCATCACATTGACTAGTACGAGCCCACTGGATGTTCACCACCCTGGCGTTCCGCGAAACCCGCCGTAGCACGAGTACCGGAATTTCCAGCCTGCATATCAGTTATCACAGATATAGCATAGCCCGGAGGTGGGGAACATAACAGTGGGCTCCAGAGTGTAACCATTAGACCGACGACTACTCCCTCTGAGGCTGGGTTATATCGAGGATTTCCTTGTATAACGAGAGTCGGGGTCTACTACACGCGTTGTATTTTTTCGAACAATTTTTCAATCGACTTCTGAGCTTCCTGGTATAACGTTGGTTGAAGTCTACTCTGATGCCGATCTCTGTCATTCGACTTTTATCGGCCCTACTCATATTGTTCTGGAAGGTGTACGATCGCTTATTTTGATCTATGGAATGTCGTCAGAGGTGATGTTATACATGCGTTGCCTGGTAAGAACAATAAGAGGGTAGTTATCATCGCGTCTTTCGGCTGGCGAGGCCTTTAGTAGTCATCGGTCGCGGTACACCGTTCCGTACGATAGATTCCACGGTAACTCATGTCACCAGGATCGAAGAATAAATGACATAGAAAAGGCCTTCAACACTGGATGACGAAACACGGCCCAAACGCGAGGAAGTAGGTGGGGAACTTCGAATATACCTTATGGTGTTTGGCTCCGGAGACGATGGAAGTACCGAGGATACGAGTTGAGTATAGCACGTTAGCTTTGCTAAAGAGCGAAGGGGAGCTTACCTAGAATGACCCAGCCTAAGTAGTAGTCCTTGCTTAGCTTGAGGATTGCGCACAGAGCTCGAAGTGATGGTCATGATAGCAATGATCGGAGCCACCTTGGAACGAGTCGTCAGCCAGTCAGAAATATCAGGGCGATGCAAGTTGGGCGTACTTGGATCATGAAGAGAGTGGTCAAGATATGACGGCTAGCCCCACCCTTTTGACATTCTACATCTTTCAACACCCACGACGCCACGAGACTTCCGCAGACATAGAACCGCCTAAATAATGGCTGTTAGGCGAAATTGTTTTAACTTCTGATGTGGCCAAGTAATCGGCCACACGACATCAATCAACGCGAAGCCAATATTCCAGATGAAGCGGTAGGAATAAGCGGTTTGCATGAGTTATGAAACATACTGTTACGACAAGAAGCAACATCGACTCACCATCGTAGCAACAGTCATGCAAACACCAGCCAACACCTTCCACAAACTCAACGTCTGAGTTACACGCAATTCAGCCATCACCTGCGACAGAAACTGGTGCCATAAGTAACGCGGAAAGCAATATACACATAGAATGTGGATGGTGCATGCTGCTGCGCGAATAGGACCCAGAATCCTACCAGTATCAGGGCTGCTATTGTATGCATGAAGATCGCACAAGACACTTTCTGAGACCCGGCGAAGTCCAAGGGGCGGAAGACGTACAACGAAGCGTACTCGGCCCGACCGATGGACGCAGCAGTGACGATGCCCCGAATCAGGAGCCGCTCGTATGTCTGCAGATAGTGAGGGCCGCTAAGGCCAGTTTTGATCGAGTCGGCGGATGCCAAGCGGGCAGCGGTCCAACCCTTGGTCTGGCGGAGAGAGAAGGTGGGTATCC